>WNWK01004045.1:0-149439 GCA_009830355.1 Cherax destructor
GTGAGGTTTGTAGTCTTTGGCCCCTAGACTGTACTTAGTCTGCAGTCTTCTTTGCCCTTCCCCAATCTTCATGACTTTGCACTTGGTGGGTAGAACTCCAGGAGCCAGTTTTGGACCAGGCTTGCAGCCTGTCCAGAATCCAGATCCCTTTGAAGTTCTGCCTGGTCCTCCTTCGATTGAACTCTTCTCATCAACTTCACATCATCTGCAAACAGGGACACTTCTGAGTCTATTCCTTCCGTCATGTCATTCACATATACCAGAAACAGCACCGGTCCCAGGACTGACCCCTGTGGCACCCCGCTCGTCACAAGCGCCCACTCTGACACCTCGCCACGTACCATGACTCGCTGTTGTCTTTCTGACAGGTATTCCCTGATCCATTGCAGCGCCTTCCTGTTATACCTGTCTGGTCCTCCAGCTTTTGCACTAATCTCTTGTTGTACTTTGTCAAAAGTCTTCTTACAGTCCAAGAAAATGCAATCCTACCCACCCTTCTCCCTCTCTGTCTTACTGCTGTCACCATGTTAAAGAACTCCAGTAGGTTTGTGACACAGGATTTCCTGTCCCTGAAACCGTGCTGGCTGTCGTGTACTCACCTAGTTGTACTCACCTAGTTGTACTCACCTAGTTGTGATTGCAGGGGTCGATTCATAGCTCATGGCCCCGCCTCTTCACTGGTCGCTACTGGGTCAGTCTTCCTGTTCCATGAGCTTTGCCATACCTCTTCTTAAAGCTATGTATGGATCCTGCCTCCACACTACATCATTTCCCAGACTATTCCACTTCCTGACCACTCTGACTGAAGAAATACTTCCTAACGTCCCTGTGATTCATCTGAGTCTTCAACTTCCAACTGTGTCCCCTTGTTGCTGTGTCCGTGTATGTGTCTGTGTATGTGTGTGTGTACTCACCTAATTGTACTCCCCTAATTGTGGTTGCAGGGGTCGAGACTCAGCTCCTGGCCCCGCCTCTTCGCTGTCTGCTACTGGGTCTCTGCTCTCCCTGCTCCATGAGCTTTATCATACCTTGTCTTAAAACTATGTATGGTTCCTGCCTCCACTATATCTTTCTCTAGTCCATTCCACTTCCTGACTACTCTGTGGCTGAAGAAATGTTTCCTGACATCCCTTTGACTCATCTGAGTCTTCAGCTTCCAGTTGTGTCCCCTTGTTTCTGTGTTCCCTCTCTGAAACAACCTGTCACTATCTACCTTGTCAATTCCCCGCAGTATTTTGTATGTCGTTATCATGTCTCCTCTGACCCTTCTTTCCTCCAGTGTTGTTAGTCCTATTTCCTCAATCTTTCTTCATAAGACAGACCCCTGAGTTGTGGAACTAACCTTGTCGCAAACCTTTGCACTTTCTCTAGTTTCCTTACGTGCTTGACCAGGTGTGGGTTCCAGACTGGTGCTGCATATTCTAGTATGGGCCTGACGTACATGGTATACAGTGTCTTGAACGATTCCTTGTTAAGGTAAAGGAACGCTAATCTAAGGTTTGCCAGACGCCCATATGCTGCCGCAGTTATCTGGTTGATGTGTGCCTCCGGAGACGTGCTTGGCGTTATACTCACTCCAAGGTCTTTCTCCTTTGCCGAGGTTTGTAGCCTTTGTCCGCCTAGCTTGTACTCTGTCAGCGGTCTTCTTTGCCCTTCTCCGATCCTCATGACTTTGCATTTGGAGGGATTGAATTCGAGAAGCCAACTGCTAGACCAGATGTCGAGCTTGTCCAGGTCTGTTTGCAGCCCTGCCTGGTATTATTATTGTACTCACCTAATTGTACTCACCTAATTGTGGTTGCAGGGGTCGATACTCAGCTCCTGGCCCCGCCTCTTCGCTGTCTGCTACTGGGTCTCTGCTCTCCCTGCTCCATGAGCTTTATCATACCTTGTCTTAAAACTATGTATGGTTCCTGCCTCCACTATATCTTTCTTTAGTCCATTCCACTTCCTGACTACTCTGTGGCTGAAGAAATGTTTCCTGACATCCCTTTGACTCATCTGAGTCTTCAGCTTCCAGTTGTGTCCCCTTGTTTCTGTGTGTGTGTGTGTACTCACCTATTTGTACTCACCTATTTGTGGTTGCAGGGGTCGAGTCATAGCTCCTGGCCCCGCCTCTTCACTGATTGCTACTAGGTCCTCTCTCTCCCTGCTCCATGAGCTTTATCAAACCTAGTCTTAAAACTATGTATGGTTCCTGCCTCCACTATGTCGCTTTCTAAGCTATTCCACTTCCTGACAACTCTATGACTGAAGAAATACTTCCTAACATCCCTTTGACTCATAGGAGTCTTCAACTTCCAATTATGACCCCTTGTTTCTGTGTCCCCTCTCTGGAACATCTTGTCTCTGTCCACCTTATCTATTCCTCGCAGTATTTTATATGTCGTTATCATGTCTCCCTAACCCTCCTGTCCTCTAGTGTCGTCAGGCCGATTTCCTTAACCTTTCTTCGTAGGACAATCCCTTAGCTCTGGGACTAGTCTTGTTGCAAACCTTTGCACTTTCTCTAATTTCTTGACGTGCTTGACCAGGTGTGGGTTCCAAACCGGTGCTGCATACTCCAGTATGGGCCTGACGTATATGGTATACAGAGTCTTGAATGATTCCTTAGTGAGGTATTGGAACGCTATTCTTAGGTTTGCCAGCCGCCCGTATGCTGCAGCAGTTATCTGATTGATGTGTGCCTCAGGAGATGTGCTCGGTATTATACTCACCCCAAGATCTTTTTCTTTGAGTGAGGCTTGCAGTCTTTGGCCACCTAGACTATACTCTGTGTGTGTGTGTGTGCGTGCCACTTTAAGGTTGAATGATTTAAACACTATCAAGATTCTTCTCACATATTTCTAGGCAGAAATATTGGAGAGAAGCCACGTAAGTGAGGCAGCAGGAGCCAGCAGCTCTAGACTACCAACACTGACTAATGTACTGCCATCATCATGCTCCCCTCTCCTCTCAACAACAACAACAACACCAACAACAATAACAACACCAACAACAACAATAATAACAACAACAACAACACCAACAAAAAGAAGACCAACAGCAACTACAACAGGAACAATAATAACAAGTATAACAAGAACTCCAACAACAATAACAACACCAACAACAATAACAACAACACCAACAACGAAAAGAAGACCAACAACAACTATAACAGGAACAATAATAGCAAGTATAACAACAAGAACACCAGCAACAATAACAACAACATTAACAACAACAACAAAAGAGAAGACCAACAACAACAATAATAACAACAAATATAGCAACTACAACAATAAAAACAAAAGAGAAGGCCAACAACAACTACAACATCAATAATAACAAGTATAACAACAACAGCAACAACAAATAAAAGAAGACAAGAATTACTTAACCACTATTGTTAACCCCGGATAGTGACCCACGGTGACCCATAAAAGGCCCCGGATAGTGACCCACGGTGACCCATGTAAGGCCCCGGATAGTGACCCACGGTGACACATGAAAGGCCCCGGATAGTGACCCACGGTGACCCATGAAAGGCCAGCAGTGTGGTGTTATGGTCATCAGAGATAACATTGGCCCCTCACCCAGGATTTGCCTCACCCAGGATTTGCCTCACCCTAGGCGACTAACACCTACCCAGGTGTCTACTCACTGCTAGGTGAACAACAGCAGCAGGTGTTAGGGGAATCGCTGATACGTCCCCTTTGAGTCCGGTACGCCGGACTTGAGTCCTGGAGGTGAGAAGTGCAGTGCCTGCACTCTGTAGGAGGGGTGTTGATAAGTTGCAGTTTTATAACTGTAGTGTAGGCACGCCTCTGGCAAGACAGTGATGGAGTGAATGATGATGAAAGTGTTTCTTCTTTTTCGGGTCACCCTGCCTCGGTAGAAAACGTCAATATGTTAATAATATATATAATATATATATATATATATAGATAGATATATATATATATATATATATATATATATATATATATATATATATATATATATATATATATATATATATAAAATATATATATATATATATATATATATATATCCATGGAAGTGGAACAGAATTCTTCCTCAGTAGCCATGCGTGTCGAGCGCGACTAAATGCCGGAGCAAGGGCTAGTAACCCTTCTCCTGTATGTATTACTAAATGTAAAAGGAGAAACTTTCGTTTTCCTTTGGGCACCCTGCTTCGGTGGAAATGGCAACGTGTTGAAAGAAGAAAGTGGAATATATATATATATTATATATAATATATATATATATATATATATATATATATATATATATATATATATATATATATAAAAAATTTTAGGTAGTAGGTTGGTAGACAGCAACCCCCCAGGGAGGTACTACCATCCTGCCAGGTGACTGTGAAACAGAAACCTGAAACTGTTTTACATGATGGTAGGATTGCTGGTGTCTTTTTTCTGTCTCATAAACATGCAAGATTTCAGGTATGTCTTGCCACTTATACTTACACTTAGGTCACACTACGCAAACATGTACACGTTTATGTATACACACTCATCTGAGTTTTCTTTGATTTTATCTTAATAGTTCTTGTTCTTATTGCTTTTCCCTTTCATATTCATGTGGAAGTGGAATAAGAATCTTTCCTCCGTAAGCCATGCGTGTTGTAAAAGTCAACTAAAATGCCGGGAACAATGGGCTAGTAACCCCTTTTCCTGTATAGCTTACTAAAAAGAAGAAGAAGAAAACCGTCAAAGTGGGATGTTTGAATGTGCGTGGATGTTGTGCGAATGATAAGAAAGAGATGATTGTAGATGTTATGAATGAAAAGAAGCTGGATGTCCTGGCTTTAAGTGAGACAAAGCTGAAGGGGGTAGGAGAGTTTCAGTGGGGAGAAATAAATGGGATTAAATCAGGGGTTTCAAATAGAGTTAGAGCTAAAGAAGGAGTGGCAATAATGTTGAATAATCAGTTATGGCAGGTAAAGAAGGAATATAAATGTATAAATTCAAGGATTATGTGGAGTAAAATAAAGGTTGGATGTGAAAAGTGGGTTATAGTAAGTGTTTATGCACCTGGAGAAGAGAGAAGTGTAGAGGAGAGAGAGATTTTGGGAAATGTTGAGTGAGTGTGTGGGAGTTTTGAGCCAAGTGAGAGAGTAATTGTGGTTGGGGATCTTAATGCTAAAGTGGGTAAAAATGTTGTGGAGGGAGTAGTAGGTAAATTTGGGGTGCCAGGGGTAAATGTAAATGGGGAACAATTAATTGAGCTATGTGTAGAAAGAGGTTTGGTAATAAGTAATACATATTTTATGAAAAAGAGGATAAATAAATATACAAGGTATGATATAGCACGTAAGGAAAGTAGTTTGTTGGATTATGTATTGGTGGATAAAAGGTTGATGAGTAGGCTTCAGGATGTACATGTTTATAGAGGGGCAACGGATATATCAGATCATTATTTGGTTGTAGCTACAGTTAGAGTAAAAGGTAGATGGGACAAAAGAAAATGGCAACAGCAAGTAAGAGAGAGGTAAAAGTGTATAAACTAAGGGAGGAGGAAGTTAGGGTGAGATATAAGCAACTATTGGCAGAAAGGTGGGCTAGTGCAAGTAGGAGTAGTGGGGGGGTTGAAGAGAGTTGGGATAGTTTTAAAAATGCAGTATTAGAATGTGGGGCAGAAGTTTGTGGCTATAGGAGGGTGGGTGCAGGAGGAAAGTAGAGTGAGTGGTGGAATGAAGAAGTAAAGGGTGTGATAAAGAGAAAAAGGTAGCTTATGAGAGGTTTTTACAAAACAGAAGTGTTAATAGAAGAGCAGAGTATATGGAGAGTAAAAGAAAGGTGAAGAGAGTGGTGAGAGAGTGCAAAAGAAGAGCGGATGAAAGAATGGGAGAGGCTCTGTCAAGAAATTTTGCTGAAAACAAGAAGAAATTTTGGAGTGAGATAAACAAGGTAAGAAAGCCTAGGGAACGAATGGATTTGTCAGTTAAAAACAGAGTAGGGGAGTTAGTAGATGGGGAGCTGGAGGTATTGGGTAGATGGCGGGAATATTTTGAGGAACTTTTAAATGTCGATGAAAAAGGGAGGCGGTAATTTCATGTACTGGCCAGGGAGGTACAACATCGTTTAGGAGTGAAGAAGAGCAGGATGTGAGTGTGGGGGAGGCATTACGTAGAATGAAATGGGGTAAAGCAGCTGGAATTGACGGAATCATGACAGAAATGTTAAAAGCAGGGGGGGATATAGTGCTGGAGTGGTTGGTATTTTTGTTTAATAAATGTATGAAAGAGGGAAGGTACCTAGGGATTGGCAGAGAGCATGTATAGTTCCTTTATATAAAGGAAGGGGGATAAAAGAGAGTGTAAAAATTATAGGGGAATAAGTTTACTGAGTATACCAGGTAAAGTGTATGGCAGGGTTATTATTGAAAGAATTAGAGGTAAGACAGAGAGTAGGATTGCAGATGAGCAAGGAGGCTTTAGAGTGGGTAGGGGATGTGTAGATCAAGTGTTTACAGTGAAGCATATATGTGAACAGTATTTAGATAAAGGTAGAGAAGTTTTTATTGCATTTATGGATTTAGAAAAGGCATATGATCGAGTGGATAGGGGAGCAATGTGGCAAATGTTGCAAGTGTATGGAATAGATAGTAAGTTACTGAAGGCTGTAAAGAGTTTTTATGAGGATAGTGAGGCTCAGGTTAGGGTGTGTAGGAGAGAGGGAGATTACTTCCCGGTAAAAGTAGGTCTTAGACAGGGATGTGTAATGTCACCATGGTTGTTTAATATATTTATAGATGGGGTTGTAAAAGAAGTAAATGCTAGGGTGTTGGGGAGAGGGGTGGGATTAAATTATGGAGAATTAAATGCAAAATGGGAGTTGACACAGTTACTTTTTGCTGATGATACTGTGCTTATGGGAGATTCTAAAGAAAAGTTGCAAAGGTTAGTGGACGAGTTTGGGAGAGTGTGTAAAGGTAGAAAGTTAAAAGTGAACATAGATAAGAGTAAGGTGATGAGGGTATCAAACGATTTAAATAAAGAAAAATTGGATATCACATTGGAGAGAGGGATTATGGAAGAAGTAAATGTTTTCAGATATTTGGGAGTTGACGTGTCAGCGGATGGGTTTATGAAGGATGAGGTTAACCATAGAATTGATGAAGGGAAAAAGGTGAGTGGTGCATTGAGGTATCTGTGGAGACAAAAAACGTTATCCATGGAGGCAAAGAAGGGAATGTACGAAAGTATAGTGGTACCAACACTCTTATATGGGTGTGAAGCATGGGTTGCAAATGCTGCAGCGAGGAGGAGGCTGGAGGCAGTGGAGATGTCCTGTCTAAGGGCAATGTGTGGTGTAAATATTATGCAGAAAATTCGGAATGTGGAAATTAGGAGAAGGTGTGGAGTTACTAAAAGTATTTGTCAGAGGGCTGAAGAGGGGTTGTTGAGGTGGTTTGGTCATTTAGAGAGAATGGATCAAAGTAGAATGACTTGGAGAGCGTATAAATCTGTAGGGGAAGGAAGGCGGGGTAGGGGTCGTCCTAGAAAAGGTTGGAGGGAAGGGGTAAAGAAGGTTTTGTGGGCGAGGGGCTTGGACTTCCAGCAAGCATGTGTGAGCGTGTTAGATAGGAGTGAATGGAGACGAATGGTTTTTGGGACATGACGATCTGTTGGAGTGTGAGCAGGGTAACATTTTGTGAAGGGATTCAGGGAAACCAGTTAATTGATTTATTTGGACTTGAGTCCTGGAAATGGGAAGTACAATGCCTGCACTTTAAAGGAGGGGTCAGAGATAGTGACAGCTGGGAGGGACTTTTCTCAGCTGTCGTATCTGAGCTCCTCTGCAAAGACAGTGATTATGTATGAGTGTGGTGAAAGTGTTGAATGATGATGAAAGTATTTTCTTTTTGGGGATTTTCTTTCTTTTTGGGTCACCCTGCCTCGGTGGGAGACGGCCGACTTGTTGAAAAAAAAAAAAAAAAAAAAAATATATATATATATATAACCCATGTCAAGTGTTAGTTATTATCCTCTTGGTATAGAGGACATCTTCCACAACTTCATCGCCTAACTACTAGTTATGAGTGAGAAGGGTTGCATTCCAGAGAGACCTGCCTAGCACCGGCCAGTAGCCTTGCTGCAGTGCTCCTCAAGTTTCGTCTTCCTTGTAATGGCTCCCGTACCCTGTAACGTCTTCAAGATCTTCCGCCTCACTTTCCACGGTATTAAGACGCCGTTCTCATGGTTCAGCTGCATGTTGTTCCAGAACTTGGAGCTCAACTCTACTTCATGCTGAACGACAGATCCCCTCAAGAGAGGTTCCTTGACGCTGGTGAGGGGCTCTTGATCTAGGGAATTAGATATATGCTCCACTTCCCTGAATTGACCCTGAATACCTTCCATCCTCCCCCACAGGCACAGAATAAAGTCCTACGGATTTGGTGATTCCCCGTAATTATAATAATAAACGACTGATCACCCTAAACTATTTCTCCATGTCTACCTCGCGACTGCTCCTGCTGGCTATATTTCATTCTCTGTATTTGACTGCAGAAACCCACCGCGTGGTCGAAACGTCTGAACAATAAAGATACCTAACTGTTGGTATTTTATACCATTTGCATCATACAATATTTTTTAAATCACGATCCATACAACAAGCCACAAGAAAATGATCATCTTTCTTAATAAAGTTGAAGTTATATGTGTTCGACTTCGACGTACAATATCTGCATCGAAGTCTAACACGTTGATAAACAACTGACATGTTTACCTATTTGTTTGCAGAGTAAACACATGAGCTACGTTAAATCTTACATATATCTTGGTGCAGGCGAACCCTTCAGTAACTGCGCGCCATACCACAACTAAATAAGGACTGCAAAGATAGGCTAAATGTTCTCAGAGCTGTTGCTGGTATTGATCAATAACAACACTGCGCTAGCCAGGGTTCGAACCCATGTTGTACTGGCCCGTCATTGTGAGCGAGAACCACATGACGTCTTAAACCACAGGACCACCCAATCCTACAAGAACCAAGCACACAGCACAGAGCTGTGTGTTTTTCCTTGGTCCGAGGACATACGGAGGTGTGTTTTACCAAGGTAAAACACATAGCTCTGTGCTGTGTGCTTGGTTCTTGTAGGATTGGGTGGTCCTGTGGTTTAAGACGTCATGTGGTTATCGCTCACAATGACGGGCCAGTACAACATGGGTTCGAACCCTGGCTAGCGCAGTGTTGTTATAGCCTATATAAGATTCTTAATCGATTATGCTGCTCTTATGTTAATGTTAGCGATAGAGACCTCTCTCCTGTCCTTAGTTAATGCAAAAGAAACCCTCAGAATTATTCATGGCTGCCCTAAACTGAAGAAGCCAACCAGTGGCTTCTTCAGTTTAATACAGAAAAGAACGGTGGAAGATGAGTAGAAGTTTGAGGCAAGCAGTCCCTCAGTCTGGGGTTGATGTGTTCAGTCCATGAATATTGAGACTGGTCGTCGTGGAAGCTGTACAAAAAGAAATATTTTGCCAGTGACTCCAAAAAGAGGAATGTATTGCAATATTTCTAAAACTGTTGAATATTCTTGAGGCAAAGTTTTCATTGTTGCAACGAGGAGGAGGTGGGAGGCAGTGACGTCATGTATGAGGTCTATGTGTGGCATGAATATTATTATGCTGAGAATAAGGAGCGTGGAAATCAGAAAACGGTACGAGGGTATAAAAAGTATGATTGGGGGAATCGGAGGAAGGGTTGAGATGATTTGGTCATTTAGAAATGATGGGACAAGATGAGTTGATGAGTATGTATACGTTTGGGATAGAAGTGGATGGTTGGAGATGTAGAGAATGGCTAAGGAAGGAGGGCACGAAGGAGATTTTGAGAAGAAGAGGCTTGGGCATGCAATAAGAATGTGTCAACATGATAGATCAGAGTGAGTGGAGACTATTGAGCTTTGGTATTTCGAGTACTGGTGGAGTTCTGAATGTGGGAAGTAATTTGAAGGACATGTGAAGAATATATTTTGGCATTTACATGGGAATTTCATTATTGTTCAGCTGAGTACTCCTGATCTGACTGCAGCAGTTCAACAACACCATTCACTTTCTGGGTTCTCAGGTAGGATGTCCTTCACTGGTCCTGAAATTATGTGCACACACGAATCTCATTAATGATCAAACTGGTCCAAGATCTCAGTCGTAAACTCTCAGAATTTATTGTTACTCATATATGAGCACCTGGACTCATTATGTATGATCATATACAAAGATTACTCAAGGTTATGGCTGCTTATCAACTATCCACATGTTCTTGCATTGGTTTAAGAAGTAAATCACACTTCTCATCAGATATTTATTCTATTCGGGCAGTCGGCCAATCTAACATGATAAGAACACTCCCGTGGCTCGGTTAGCAACGCACTCGCTTCACACACTGAGTCTCCGTGGTTCAATCCCAGGCATGGGTGGAAACGTTGGGCATGTTTTCTTACACCTACTGTCACTTTTCGATGACGTACTGACTTTCTTGGGTTATCCTGGGTGATAAAACTTCGGGTTAAAAATCCCAACAAATCTTATATGACCTTGACGGGACGCCATCACCCCGGTGTGGAGGCGGAGTTCTTGCCATTGCTACAGCGCTCTTGTTCCATCATCCCAGCCCTTAACTGCTGTTGTTTCCTGTGATCAAGTGTGCGAGTGTTGGCAGGACAGAAACACAGCGGTGGCGCAGCAGATGATGCACATTTCTTCCTTTATTTGATAACATCTTAGATAACTTGTAATCTCATACAGTAACACAATATTACGAACACAGGTAATGAGTGGACTGTGAGACCTGGTCGTAATGGGAAGTGGAGCAAATAAATTCAGCAGTAGATTATAATGTATATTTTGCCTTCACCCACTATATACAGGTATGTACACTATGTCAAATATGTACAGATGAATAATAAGTGTACACGACGGTGACAGATGGCAAAGCAGAAGCCAGAGAGAGTGCACCCAGTACACTGGTTGGTAGGCAGCCTATATGGGAGTGGGACATACACCGAATAAATTGAAACATACTCTTTGCATGCCACACAAACAACATAAAAACCCTGCAATAAACCTTGAAAAGACAGGTAACTACGACGGGAGAACAGTATTATTTGCTTGTACAGCAGGAGCCAGGGATGAATCTTATTCCCTACACAACACTTCACATTGATCAAGACAACAGAAAAAAGCCAAGTTAATACAGATGACACTGCTATTTTTCTTGTACAATATGTTGAAATGCGGCCAAAAAAATCCCCAAGTATCTTTCCAAATAAAAACATTTGAATATTTCCTGACTGAAAAATAAATCCAGAGAATTTGGCACTGCTTGTGATAGTCTCCTTGTTGTACTGAATGACTGCGCTGCAACACAGTGCCATACTGTTTCAAAAAAAATAATGCTTCAGTGGGAAGAACTTAAACCTTAATTTGGAGAAGGGTCAGTTGTCATCACTGGTGCCCCGTGTGCAGGGAAAACTTTAGTGGTGACAGAGACGAGGATCCTGTGAAAGATTTGCAATACGGGATATTCAACAGAAAATCATCCGTGCCTGCAATCAACACCATCCATGCCTGCAATTATAACCATCTATGCATGCAACCAACACCATCCATGCGTGCAATCATAACTATACATTCCTGTAATCATGACCATCCATTCCTGCAATCGCACCCATACATGCCTGCAATCAACACCATGCATGCGTGCAACCAACACCATAAATGTTTGCAACGAACACCATCCATGCTTGCAACGAACACCATCCATGCTTGCAACCAACACCATCCATGCTTGCAACCAACACCATCCATGCTTGCAACGAACTAACCTCATGTTGCAACCACAGCATCCATGCTTGCACCAAACAATCCTGTTGCAGACAAACCATATGTTGCAAACCATTGCTTGCAACCAAACATCCTGCTTGCAACCAACACCATCCTGCTTGCAACCAACACCATCCCTGCTTGCAACCAACACCATCCATGCCTGCAACAAACCATCTATGCCTGCAACCAACACCATCATGCTTGCAACCAACACCATCTATGCTGCAATCAACACCATCATGCTTGCAACCAACACCATCTATGCCTGCAACAACACCATCCATGCCTGCCAACACCATCCATGCTTGCAACCAACACCATCATGCTTGCAACCAACACCATCCATGCTTGCAACCAACACCATCCATGCTTGCAACCAACACCATCCATGCTTGCAACCAACACCATCCATGCTTGCAACCAACACCATCCATGCTTGCAACCAACACCATCCATGCTTGCAACCAACACCATCCATGCCTGCAACCAACACCATCTGCTTGCAACCAACACCATCACTGCTTGCAACCAACACCATCCATGCCTGCAACCAACACCATCATGCTTGCAACCAACACCATCATGCCTGCAACCAACACCATCTATGCCTGCAACCAACACCATCTATGCTTGCAACCCATCAGCACCACCATCTATGCCTGCAACCAACACCATCTATGCCTGCAACCAACACCATCCATGCCTGCAACCAACACCATCTATGCTTGCAACCAACACCATCTATGCTTGCAACCAACACCATCTATGCCTGCAACCAACACCATCTATGCCTGCAACCCACATCAGCTAACCAACACCATCTATGCTTGCAACCAACACCATCTATGCCTGCAACCAACACCATCTATGCCTGCAACCAACACCATCCATGCCTGCAACCAACACCATCTATGCCTGCAACCAACACCATCTATGCCTGCAACCAACACCATCCATGCCTGCAACCAACACCATCCATGCTTACAACCAACACCATCCATGCCTGCAACCAACACCATCTATGCCTGCAACCAACACCATCTATGCCTGCAACCAACACCATCCATGCCTGCAACCAACACCATCTATGCCTGCAACCAACACCATCTATGCCTGCAACCAACACCATCTATGCCTGCAACCAACACCATCTATGCTTGCAACCAACACCATCTATGCTTGCAACCAACACCATCTATGCTTGCAACCAACACCATCTATGCCTGCAACCAACACCATCTATGCCTGCAACCAACACCATCTATGCTTGCAACCAACACCATCTATGCTTGCAACCAACACCATCTATGCCTGCAACCAACACCATCTATGCCTGCAACCAACACCATCCATGCCTGCAACCAACACCATCTATGCCTGCAACCAACACCATCTATGCCTGCAACCAACACCATCCATGCCTGCAACCAACACCATCCATGCTTACAACCAACACCATCCATGCCTGCAACCAACACCATCCATGCCTGCAACCAACACCATCTATGCCTGCAACCAACACCATCTATGCCTGCAACCAACACCATCTATGCCTGCAACCAACACCATCTATGCCTGCAACCAACACCATCTATGCCTGCAATCAAAGCTCTTCCTTCAACTAGACAGCATTACAGCAGCAGCATCTCAGGACACACACACACACACACACACACACACACACACACACACACACACACACACACACACACACCGAAGCTGTTGTATAGCCACATCAGGAGGAAAACAACAGTCAAGGACCAGGTAATCAGGCTGAGAAAGGAAGGTGGGGAGTTCACAATAAACGACCAAGAGGTATGTGAGGAGCTCAACATGAGATTTAAAGAAGTATTTACAGAGGAGACAGGAAGGACTCCAGGAATTCAGAATAGGGAGGTATACCAACAAGTGCTGGATGAAATACACACAACCGAGGAGGAGGTGAAGAAGCTGCTATGTGAACTCGATACCTCAAAAGCGGTGGGACCAGACAACATTTCTCCGTGGGTCCTTAGAGAGGGAGCAGAGATGTTGTGTGTGCCACTAACACAAATCTTCAACACATCCATTGAAACTGGGCAACTACCTGAGGCGTGGAAGATGGCAAATGTAGTCCCAATTTTTAAGAAAGGAGACAGACACGAGGCATTAAACTACAGACCTGTGTCACTGACGTGTATAGTATGCAAAGTCATGTAGAAGATCATCAGGAGGAGAGTGGTGGAGCACCTAGAAAGACACAAGCTTATAAACGACAACCAGCACGGTTTCAGGGAAGGAAAATCCTGTGTCACAAACCTACTTGAGTTTTATGACAAGGTAACAGAAGTAAGACACGAGAGAGGGGTGGATAGACTGCATTTTTGGACTGCAAGAAGGCGTTCGACACAGTTCCTCACAAGAGGTTAATGCAAAAGCTAGAGGATCAGGCACACGTAACAGGAAAAGCACTGCAATGGATCAGAGAATATCTGACAGGAGGCAACAACGAGTCATGGTACGTGACGAGATGTCAGAGTGGGCACCTGTGACGAGTGGAGTTCCACAAGGGTCAGTCCTAGGACCTGTACTGTTTTTGGTATATGTGAATGACATAACGGAAGGGATAGACTCAGAAGTGTCCCTGTTTGCAGATGATGTGAAGTTAATGAGAAGAATCAAATCAGTCGAGGATCAAGCAGGACTACAAAGAGACCTGGACAGGCTGCAAGCCTGGTCCAGTAACTGGCTCCTTGAATTTAACCCTGCCAAATGTAAAGTCATGAATATCGGGGAAGGGCAAAGACTGCAAACCTCACTCAAAGAAAAAGATCAAGGGTGAGTATAATACCGAGCACATCTCCTGAGGCACACATCAATCAGATAACTGCTGCAGCATACGGGCGGCTGGCAAACCTAAGAATAGCGTTCCAATACCTCACTAAGGAATCATTCAAGACTCTGTATACCATATACGTCAGGCCCATACTGGAGTATGCAGCACCAGTTTGGAACCCACACCTGGTCAAGCACGTCAAGAAATTAGAGAAAGTGCAAAGGTTTGCAACAAGACAAGTCCCAGAGCTAAGGGGATTGTCCTACGAAGAAAGGTAAAGGGAAATCGGCCTGACGACACTAGAGGACAGGAGGGTTAGGGGAGACATGATAACGACATATAAAATACTGCGAGGAATAGATAAGGTGGACAGAGACAAGATGTTCCAGAGAGGGGACACAGAAACAAGGGGTCACAATTGGAAGTTGAAGACTCCTATGAGTCAAAGGGATGTTAGGAAGTATTTCTTCAGTCATAGAGTTGTCAGGAAGTGGAATAGCTTAGAAAGCGACATAGTGGAGGCAGGAACCATACATAGTTTTAAGACTAGGTTTGATAAAACTCATGGAGCAGGGAGAGAGAGGACCTAGTAGCAATCAGTGAAGAGGCGGGGCCAGGAGCTATGACTCGACCCCTGCAACCACAAATAGGTGAGTACACACACCACCTTGTTTAACAGTGGGAAACTCGGGGTAGAATCTGACCCTTGAATGGACAAGGAATAACTTCACCGACACTCACAACACTGGAGGGTGGTGGTGGTTCACAACACTGGAGGGTGGTGGTGGTTCACAACACTGAAGGGTGGTGGTGGTTCACAACACTGGAGGGTGGTGGTGGTTCACAACACTGAAGGGTGGTGGTGGTTCACAACACTGGAGGGTGGTTGTGGTTCACAACACTGGAGGGTGGGGGTGATTCACAACACTGGAGGGTGGTGGTGGTTCACAACACTGGAGGGTGGTTGTGGTTCACAACACTGGAGGGTGGTTGTGGTTCACAACACTGGAGGGTGGGGGTGGTTCACAACACTGGAGGGTGGTGGTGGTTCACAACATTGGAGGGTGGTGGTGGTTCACAACACTGGAGGGTGGTGGTGGTTCACAACACTGCAGGGTGGTGGTGGTTCACAACACTGAAGGGTGGTGGTGGTTCACAACACTGGAGGGTGGTGGTGGTTCACAACACTGGAGGGTGGTGGTGGTTCACAACACTGGAGGGTGGTGGTGGTTCACAACACTGGAGGGTGGTGGTGGTTCACAACACTGGAGGGTGGGGGTGGTTCACAACACTGGAGGTGGTGGTGGTTCACAACACTGGAGGGTGGGGTGGTTCACAACACTGGAGGGTGGTGGTGGTTCACAACACTGGAGGGTGGTGGTGGTTCACAACACTAGAGGGTGGTTGTGGTTCACAACACTGGAGGGTGGGGTGGTTCACAACACTGGAGGGTGGTGGTGTTGGTTCACAACACTGGAGGGTGGTGGTGGTTCACAACACTGGAGGGTGGTGGTGGTTCACAACACTGGAGGGTGGTGGTGGTTCACAACACTGGAGGGTGGTGGTGGTGGTGGTTCACAACCCTGAAGGGTGGTTCCTGGTTCAGTGGCCTGGTGTGACTAACATCATCCTGGGCAACACAACACATTCCACTGTACACGCTGGGGTGATGGGGACGGGATAGATTTTGGGAAGGGGTGGAGGGATAGGAAGGGGAGAGAGGAAAAGCAGAGGGGGAGCCGAGGGATTGATGGGGGAGGGAGATTTGGGGACGATGGGGGAGGGGAGCTATTTTGGCACCTCTTGAGCTGTCTCCCTCGGCACTGTATTGGGGGTGAGAGGGTATGGTCTCACCCGAGGGAGAGGCAAAAAAAAAAAAAGGTACCTCTTTTTTAGAAGGGTGAGAGTGATTTACTTCATGGGAGAATATGAGGGAGATTTAATATTTCTTTTTTTATGGAAAATTGGAGACCTGAGCAACGCGATGCTACCTAATGCAATATTATTATTTTTATTGAAGGGGAGGTGTGTGGGAGGGGTGAGGGGTACGGTGTTTATGTTGGGTGATTGGGCTTTAAAGTGGGATGAGTGTGCTTAAGTGGAGAGTGGGAATTTAAAGTTATTCATGGGCTTAAGTTGGGAGTCATAGTTTTTTTTAAGATGAAGCCAGAAAATTTATAGATGCTTAAATGGGTTCGTAAAATTATAGTAAGTGTTATATATAGTAGGGTACAGAGGAGTATATTTAATTTAACACCATTAGATATCAGCAGTATGGTAGCAAAGGTATACTATGTTACCTTATGATATTCCATCTCTCAGGAGAGGACTCATACATAGTGTTAAAATCCGTCAGACTGAGTTGAGAGACTTTGGAAGGGCAATGAGGATGTCTTCAAGTATTCCATTCAAGGCTTCAGAAGTTTCGTTGCAGCAGAGCTGAAGTTACTGTTACTTGAGAATTACCATCTCTCAAGGATGAGGGGCGGGAGGGTGAGTGAGTTGGGTACAAGACAGTAAATTCTTTGAGGTCATTTTCCTCCCTCGGAAGATTACCAACAACACTAGACTAACTCACAGATGTTTATTTGCTAAGTAACAGAGGGAGTAGATGTCAGGAGACTTGCCTATACGATTGGAACCGCCCGAGACTCGACCCACCCGAGACTCGACCCGCCCGAGACTCGACCCGCCCGAGACTCGACCCGCCCGAGACTCGACCCGCCCGAGACTCGACCTGCCTGAAACTCGACCCGCCAAAAACTTAACCCGCTCAAGGCATAACCCCTCGAGACACAACTCACTCAAAACTCAATCTGCCCAAGACTCGACCGACTCAAAACTTGACCCGCTCAGTACTCGACCCGTTTAAAACATGACCAGCCAAGACTCTGGTCAGTCGTCCTTGTTAACAAGCTTGTTATTCAAGTTGTTGGTTCTTGCTGCAGTCAGTCTGACGTAGGTAGTAAATCCTGACCGAATAACATTCTTTTGTTAGGAACTTACCTGGTTCCTTCTTCAGGAGAGTTGTAAGTCTGTTGATAACTATACTTATTTCTGAAAGGAAAATGTTGAAGAGCCTTGGACCAATAATGATTACTGAAATGTCTCCTAATGGATTTATTACACCACTGCAGACCATTGGGTGGGTGGCATATTTTCCACCCAGTCTTCAAGAATTACTTTCACTTATTTTCTCATAATTTCGAAGTGCTAATTCTGCACCTTTTTAACTTTCTCTCCAGGGCACAGTGAAGCAGCTCGGTACATTTTCTAGATCTGACATTTTTCCTGCCATAGATGTGATAACTACTGTGCAGGATATTACAGTTTAATGAACACAAGGATTTTTATGAGTATCCTCACTGGCTTGGTATTATATATATATATATATATATATATATATATATATATATATATATATATATATATATATATATATATATATATATATATATATATATATATATATATATATATATATATAATATATATATATATATAAACATTCTCGTTATCCAGCTTATCACCTTAGACGGTGGACACCCAGGGTCATGAGAGACAGGGGACACCCAGGGTCATGAGAGACAGGGGACACCCAGGGTTATGAGAGAGCCAGGACACCCAGGGTCATGATAGACGGGGGATACCCAGGGTCATCAGAGACGGGGACACCCAGGGTCATGAGAGACGGGGATACCCAGGGTCATCAGAGACGGGGACACCCAGGGTCATCAGAGACGGGGACACCCAGGGTCATCAGAGACGGGGGGATACCCAGGGTCATCAGAGACGGGGGACACCCAGGGTCATCAGAGACGGGGGGATACCTAGGGTCATCAGAGACGGGGGGATACCCAGGGTCATCAGAGACGGGGGGATACCCAGGGTCATCAGAGACGGGGGATACCTCTCTTCATTGCTCAACTACAGAAATACACCCAGTTAAGAATAGAAAGCGTTGCTCCACTCTTGTAGCCACTAACAGGCTATTACTAACAGTGTGTGACGAAATCCACACCAGTGGGATACATACAGTGGGCGAGCACACCAGAGTGACCAACTTCTTGCAGTGAGCAAACCCTGCGATATCAGCGCCTCATAGAACGTACACAGCGTGCGATATCAGCGCCTCATAGAACGTACACAGCGTGCGATATCAGCGCCTCATAGAACGTACACAGCGTGCGATATCAGCGCCTCATAGAACGTACACAGCGTGCGATATCAGCGCCTCATAGAACGTACACAGCGTGCGATATCAGCGCCTCATAGAACGTACACAGCGTGCGATATCAGCGCCTCATAGAACGTACACAGCGTGCGATATCAGCGCCTCATAGAACGTACACAGCGTGCGATATCAGCGCCTCATAGAACGTACACAGCGTGCGATATCAGCGCCTCATAGAACGTACACAGCGTGCCTGTAAACAATAATATTCTAAGGCCCTGAAATATGTCCCCGCACTGAAAGAGGTGAGCACCAGCCTTATGTTATATCGTGTATTATACGTACGTACGTTCCTTGAATTGTTGGTAAGTTGCATCTGGTGACTTATATACAACTACAGTGACATCCTGTCCGCTATAGTAAGGTAAAACAGCTCCGGTTGCCATAATTCATTCCTTATGTATGAGAACTCATCCTGTGTGATGGAGTATAATAGGAAACCATCCTGCGTGAGGGAGAATATTAAGCAGCCATCCTGCATGATGGGGTATGACAGTAAACAATCATCCATGGTGAGGTATGATAGGAAGTCATCGGGTGTGTCTGGTGACTCAACTAAACATGGTGACGAGTCTGATGTTGCAATATATCAAATGGACAAATGTAAGAGTACAATGTTTTATATCTAATAACAGGTAATATAAAACACTAAATAAACATTCACACACACTAAGAGTAGACTAACAAGAACCGTATGACCAGTGCTTACCTAGTCTTCATCTGCGTGTAAAAGTTATTTTTTTTAGGTATCCCAGAGGGGATACCTATTATGTGGTTCCCTGGATTGTTCTCATTTTCTTCCTTCAAAGTTTCGGTTTTATTTCGTTCATAACACGAGAAAGTCTAAGTCGATCGGATTCAAATCTCAAACGCGGGTGGTACGGTAACTAGCCCAACATTCATGCAACTAGTGTCATGCAGAGATGCACTATGGCCAGTGTTATTTAACCCATTCCATGATTCATTGAATGGATTCCGTAACATTGAAAAGACTCTTCTTAGATTCTAACAATCGACGACATCGTAAAGTAACGTTAGTTTATAGGCGAACATTTGTTAATTTTATGTGAAAAATAGTGCAAAACTTTTATCTCTATTAAAACACTAATATTTGAGTAGATATCTTTTAAACAGTTTAAATGTGTAATAATTGACGCATCTTACTGATACAAAGGCTTGTGATATCTACAAGTATTGGAGAAAGACACAGTATAATAATGTTTATCGGAAACGCTGGGGTACTAGGACCTTGGTCACTGCTAATGTACAGAAGGTTAAGAAGGAAGGAAGGCATCTGAAGAATGAGGCTTCGTGGAGTGCCATCTCACTGCAGTGTCTGGTGGTCTAGAGGCAATAAAAGATTTTTTCATTATCGTATTCTACAGTGTTTCGGCAGTTCTATAATTTCCTGCTCTCTGTGTGATTCTGTTTGTTGTCGCTATAAGGCAGACTTCTAAACAACGTCATGTGGAGGTTGCGTTCTGTGATGATCATGTTTGCTTTGGTGAAATCCAACAAATCTTCCTCCTGTGTTCCTGTGTTGAGATCGTCCCTGTTGCAATCAGTTTTGTGTTTATTAATTCTAGGAGACAAATTACTACCTGTTTCTCTTACATATTTCTTTTCACATTGAACACAGAACTGTGTAGTAACCGGCAGTAAATGTAGGTTGTGTCGAGTGCCGCCTCCTAGTGAGATATTTGATATATACTTCAGTTGTCCTGAGGGTGTTGCTAACAGCCAGGGTATGTGTTTTGTTTTGGCCACACTGTTGCTAGAGAGTAGTAAATATTTCTCCTAAGTGTTGACTCAAGGATGACCTTGGCATCCCGTCTGTAGTCTCGTGTGTAGAATTTGCTTAATATGGCTGGTATATTGTTTTCATTAATAAGATATATATCGACATATGTTATTGTACTGTTTATCACTATATTCTTCAATATGTGGACAATTAAGCACAGTTAATCCACATACTTTGCATTTAGTTTGATCATCATCTTTGTGTCTGCCAAACTGTCAGAAATACTTGTAACCAAGCCTATGCCTGGCCACTATAATATCAGGCTTCTAACTGCATTCCTATAGCATTCAGTTTCATCATTTATTTCTCTCCTAATATTTTTCCTAATGCTAGATACAGACACATATTTTATATATTCCTTCAGGTTACTTGTTTGGCTTACTTATCAACTTTATCATGAAGACGTAATCAAATGTTTGATAAAATCCATAAAATTTATATACATCAGTTCCTTTTTCCCCTGATATTTTTAGTATATATTTATCCGGCTTTTACAATGAGCATGTTGTTAAGAGTCATTATGTGAGTCAAGAGCCTTCAGTGATGACATAGAATCAGTAATAATCAAAGAGTCAAGCTCAGTGTCATAAGTTAACTTTAGCGCCATTAAGATGGCAAACAACTCAGTTTGCAATGTAGTCGCCCAGTTGCTAATTGTTGTGCCTAACTCAACAAAGTTGTTATCGTTCTTAACAAGTGAGGTGGTAACAAGAGCAGACGCAGCCCTGCCAGCAGACTCCTACTGTGAGCCGTCAGTGTATATATCTTGTGATGAATTATTACTAACAGTTAAGCCAGAAATTTCTTCTTGATCAGTTGTGTTTGCAAGTGTAAATATTTAGGGAATGGATTTCTGGTGCTGAACTCATAAACAAATTAGGAAACTGGAAATATGGGTTTTTCCCTGATAATTTGTGAAAGCCTCATCTTCAAATATTTTCATAACTCCAACGCGGTTAACTTGATAATGCAACTTGACGTGCTGGTGTATTTTGGGACAGTGATCTCAGCGAGATGACTAGAGAATGTAATTTCATATTGGCTTTAAACTTTCAATTGTGATTTATTATGTAGGTCTTAATTTGGCACTTTTATTGAAGAAGCTGGGATATTAGTTCCCATGTTAAAACTTTTGAATATTTTTGATTCACATTAAATCTTCAACGATAATATTTAACTGTACACACACAACCCGCACATAGAAAAGAGGAGCTTACGACGACGTTTCGGTCCGACTTGGACCATATACAAAGTCACACTAACACAAAGGACAGGTAGAAGGGGTTAAATATTGGATGGCAGACAGGGGAGGGCACAAGAAAGTGGTGGAGGAGTAATAGTGGAAGTAGTAGTGGTAGTGGAAGTAGTAGTGGTAGTGGAAGTAGTAGTGGTAGTGGAAGTAGTAATGGTAGTGGAAGTAGTAGTGGTAGTGGAAGTAGTAGTAGTGGAAGTAGTAGTGGTAGTGGAAGTAGTAGTGGTAGTGGAAGTAGTAGTGGTAGTGGAAGTAGTAGTGGTAGTGGAAGTAGTAGTGGTAGTGGAAGTAGTAGTAGTGGAGTCAGTCATATTCTAGGAAAGGAGCACTGCAATGAAGCTGGCGGCCCGCATAGGTATTGTGTCTTTTTTTGTTATATATTTAACTGTATTAAAAGTTAATGCCACACACTATTCCCATCTTGAGCATTGAGGTAGAGTGGGCTGGGGTTATGGAATATTGGGAAATCTTTCTCGCACTGCTCACCGACTAATATATATTTAGTTAAGATCTGGAATTTCTTTTTTTTTTCTTTGAGCATTTTTAGGCTTTTTTTTTCAAATTGTTATTCATAACTCGAAAACGCATTATCCGATAGGCTTCAAATTTTCAACGTTTACGTACAGTAACTAAGGCAAGTTTCATGTAGTTATTAAAATGTGAAGGCGAGTCATTGTCAGTGTTTCAGACCTCTTTCCGGCTCTCTAATTCTGCGCAATAACTGGAAAAATAATTTTCTGATTGGTTTCAAACCTTCGACACTGATCTATGCTACTGAGAAGAGAGCTGAGACTCTTAATGGGTGTATCACTGTTAATTTGCTACTGAGGAGAGAGTTGAGACTCTTAATGGGTGTATGACTGTTAATTTGCTACTTTAATTTAAATATCTGTAGATGTTTTGCTCTCTCGTCTTGATTATGTCTTTTTCCTGAATTGCATTATTATTGTCTGATTATTTTCTTTGAATGGACTAAAAACTATAAGTTTATTGCAGTCTTAGTTGATGTATATTTACTAAAATTCTAACACAGTTAAAAAAATTGATTTTGATTCTGTGTAATAACTGGAGAATAACTCTTCTGATAGGCTTCAAACTTCTAGGACTTTTTTTGTTTGTCAACTGAAAATTCTTGTTACTGGATTGCACAAGTCCAAATCTGCTTATTTTAATAAACAAATTGTGATACTGATATTTATTCGTTAACTAAGGAATGCCTCTTGTGGTCGGCTTCAAACCATTAACACAGACAACTTGTATCTCCCAGTTTCAAATTTTGCTAATATGCTAAAATTATTATTAAAATCATGGAATCGTTGGATTCTGATCTTTGAGCAGACAATGCCTCGCCTGATCAGCTTCAAACTTTGACCCTTAGTGCGCCCTACATAGAGTAGGTTTTACTACTGTAGTTACCTTTGTAATATCTAATTTCTAAGTCTAATTATTAAAAACTTTAGAAACAAACCATCAGACAAATACAATAAACCTAACTTAAAAACATTACAAACTTTTTTCATGTTAATTTATATACAATTTCCATTAATTCTTTAAAATACATTACTGTTGTATATAGAACATTTAAGAAATATTCGACCCTTGTGGGTTTAGAGATTAATTTTGATTTTAATAGTAATAAAATTAATTAAGAAAATATTAAATACTAAACTGAATAGAAAATAATTAATATTTTTTTTTAAACAGTTGTACGATCTGGTAAATGTTCTTTCGTATTAGAATGACTTGTAGGAGTCTCATTAATACAGTAGAACCTCGGTATTCGGATGCATCTTTATTCGTAAAATGTAATACATTCGGAAAAAATTGAGGAAAAAAGTACACTGATATTGGCAAATGTGACTATGGTGGGCACGACGCTGCTCTCTGACCTCTTGTTATTCAACTGTTATTTTGTGTATAACTTTGCGTTATTTTTCTTTTATTATTGAAAATAAGTGAACTTGACCCTGAATAAGATTAGTGAAGAAAAAAAACTTAAAGGAAAGCTGTAAGAACCACCATTGAACTTAAAAAAGGAACTTATTTCAAAACAAGAAAATGTAATAGTACGTCTTGTTGACGTAGTCGAGGAGTACGTCTTGTTGACGTAGCCGAGGAGTACGTCTTGTTGACGTAGCCGAGGAGTACGTCTTGTTGACGTAGCCGAGGAGTACGTCTTGTCTGAACGTTGTGACGTAGCCGAGGTAGTCGACGTCCAGGTGTCTGAAAACGTCAGACCGAGGAGTACGTCTTGTTGACGTAGTCGAGGAGTACGTCATGTCAAACCAACATATAACTGGTCCCACTAGAAATAAAAATACCCTGGATTTGATATTCACAAACAACGAGGAATTAATCAGAGACATAACAGTTACAAAAACAATATACTCTGATCATAACGTCATAGAAGTTCAGACGAGTATTAACTCAGGGTTAGGGAACTGCGGCACTAATGTTAGAGACGGGATGTTCAGTAAGTTTAATTTTAATAACCATAGAATTGACTGGGACAAAATAAACCAAGAGCTATCAGACATATCATGGGAATCAGACATGAGCACCCTAAATCCCCAACAGTGCCTAGAGAAGCTGAATACAGAAGCATACAAGGTATGTATGAAACACGTACCATTGAGGAAACCCCGAAGATCAGATATAGAGAGAGAGCGTAGGAGATGGTACAGGAGAAGAAAACCGGTTACTGAATTGTTGAAAAACACAAATATGTTGCAACAGAGAGATAGTCTTAACCGAGAGATCACTGAATTAGATAAAAAACTTTAGATGTCATACCTAACACAAGAAGTACAAAGGGAACAAAGAGCCAAACAGGATATTGCAAGAAACCCAAAATATTTATATTCCTATGCAAAATCCAAGCTAAGAACTACCTGTAGAATTGGACCATTATTGAGAGGAGATTCGTATACTGACGATGAACAGGAAATGAGTGAAATTCTAAAAGAACAGTACGAGTCAGTGTTCAGCAACCCACTAAATGACAGCAAGGTAGAAAATGCAGAAATATTTTTCACTCCAGCAGAAGGCCGCGCAGACCACCTAACTGACATTAGTACAAATCCCATAGATTTCGAAAAAGAAATGGACAACATGCCCACTCACTCAGCACCTGGACCAGATTCATGGAATTCTCTATTTATAAAGAAGTGCAAAGTACCATTAGCAAGAGCCCTAAGTGTTCTTTGGAGAAAGAGCTTAGATCTAGGTGAAATACCGGAGGCCTTAAAGAGTGCAGACATAGCTCCTTTGCATAAGGGAGGTAGTAGAGCACTAGCTAAAAATTACAGACCAGTAGCCCTAACTTCTCACATCATAAAAATCTTTGAAAGAGTGATGAGACGGCAGATTACAAAGTTCATGGACCAGCACAACCAACATAACCCGAACCAGCATGGCTTTAGAGCGGGACGATCATGCCTGTCACAGCTGCTGAACCATTATGACAGAATTACGGAGGCGTTAGAAGACGACCAAAACGCACAAAATAAGGGCCATAGGCATTACGGGGAAGGTAGGCAGATGGATTTTCGAGTTCCTAACACACAGAACTCAAAAAGTAGTAGTGAACAGGGCAAGATCCAGCATCAGCGAGGTCAGAAGCTCAGTGCCCCAAGGCACTGTCATGGCACCTCTGCTGTTTCTCATCCTCATAGCAGACATAGATAAAAACACCCGGCACACTTTTGTATCATCATTTGCAGATGACACTAAAATAAGCATGAAAGTCACTACGGTAGAAGACACTGAAAAATTACAGGAAGACATAAGCAGGGTCTTCCAGTGGGCAGTGGAGAACAACATGACGTTCAATGGTGATAAGTTTCAGCTGCTGAGGTATGGAAAGAATGAAGAACTCAAAAGGAACACTATATACAAAACTCAAGAGGGTCACCAAATAGAACGAAAGGAACACGTAAAGGACTTGGGAATAATTATGTCTGCTGATCTGTCTTTTAAAGACCATAACAAGACAAAGATCACAACAGCCAGGAAGATGACGGGGTGGGTATTGAGAACTTTCAAAACAAGGGAAATAATGCCGATGGTGACACTCTTCAAAACGCTAGTGCTCCCTCACTTAGAATACTGCTCAGTGCTGACGGCCCCGTTCAGGGCAGGAGAAATATCAGAGCTGGAACAAATACAGAGATCGTTTACGGCTCACATTGAGCCATTGAAACATCTAAATTATTGGGAACGCCTTCAAGTCTTGAACATGTACTCACTGGAGCGGAGGAGAGAGAGATACATAATAATATATACCTTGAAAGTACTCGAGGGCCTGGTCCCAAGTCTGCACACTGCCATAACAACATACTGGAGTGAGAGATATTGGAGGAAGTGTAAAATAAACCCAGTGAGGAGCAGGGGTGCGGTGGGGACAATACGGGAGCACTGTATCAACATCCGGGGTCCCAGACTATTCAACATCTTACCAGAAGATATCAGAAACACGGCTGGAACCAGTGTAGAAGCCTTCAAGAGGAAACTGGACAAGTATCTTCACCAGGTGCCAGATCAACCAGGCTGTGACGGATATGTGGGGCAGCGGGCCTCCAGCAGCAAGAGCCTGGTTGACCAGGCAAGCACCAGACGAGCCTGGCCCATGGCCGGGCTCAGAGAGTAGAGAAACTCTCGAAACTCTTCAAAGGTATATCAAAGGTAACATCTACCATATAGTATTCTATTATAAAATCAAAGACGCAATAAAAATGTGGCTAATGTGGCAACAGAAGCTAAAATTCTTGCAGGATTAATGTATGTCTTGATTGTACATGTTATTTTACAAGTTTAATTAACCAATATTCGGACTTAAAAAAGAGTTTGTGAAGAGGAACTTTCGGGGTCTGGAACGAGTTAATAATTTTATTATTTTTATTAACACATCGGCCGTTTCCCCAAAAAAAGGCAGGGTGGCCCGAAAAAGAAAAACTTTCATTATCATTCACGCCATCACTGTCTTGCCAGAGGGGTGCTTTACACTACAGTTATAAAACTGCAACATTAACACCCCTCCTTCAGAGTGCCGGCACTGTACTTCCCATCTCCAGGACTCAAGTCCGGCCTGCCAGTTTTCCTGAATCCCTTCATAAATGTTACTTTGCTCACACTCCAACAGCACGTCAAGTATTAAAAACCATTTGTCTTCATTCACTCCTATCAAATACGCTCATGCACGCTCATGCACGCTTCCTAGGCCGACCTACACCGCCTTCCCTCCACTACAGATATATACACTCTCGAAGTCATTCTACTTTCTTCCATCCTCTCTACATGTCCAAACCACCTCAACAACCTTTTCTCAGCTCTCTGGATAATAGTCTTGGTAATCTCTCACCTCCTCCTAATTTCCACACTACGAATTCTCTGCATTATATTCACACCACACATTGCCCTCAGACATGACATCTCCACTGCCTCCAGCCTTCTCCTCGTTGCAACATTCACCACCCAAGCTTCACACCCATATAAGAGTGTTGGTAAATTTACGTTATTTCCTATAGAAAAAACTGATCCAATATTGAGAAAATTCAATATTCAGAACACTCTCAGGAACCAGTTAATTCCAAATAAAGAGGTTCTAGTGTATTGGTTCCTGTCATATATATATAGAGAGGAACAACACTCTTCCGCTTCAAATTTTAAAGAAAATATTGTTTTCGACACTAAAGCCGCCCACAGGATGGGTATGGAGTGCATAATATAGATATTGAACTAACTTCGACACTAAAAATATTATTGTCTATGCTAATTCTTCGGGAATTGTCTGCCAAGTATGGCTGAGTGAGCTGTTGTTGTAGTCATGAGTCATGTTATACAGTACTGTTGTAGTAGTCATGAGTCATGTTATACAGTACTGTTGTAGTAGTCATGAGTCATGTTATACAGTACTGTTGTAGTAGTCATGAGTCATGTTATACAGTACTGTTGTAGTAGTCATGAGTCATGTTATACAGTACTGTTGTAGTAGTCATGAGTCATGTTATACAGTACTGTTGTAGTAGTCATGAGTCATGTTATACAGTACTGTTGTAGTAGTCATGAGTCATGTTATACAGTACTGTTGTAGTAGTCATGAGTCATGTTATACAGTACTGTTGTAGTAGTCATGAGTCATGTTATACAGTACTGTTGTAGTAGTCATGAGTCATGTTATACAGTACTGTTGTAGTAGTCATGAGTCATGTTATACAGTACTGTTGTAGTAGTCATGAGTCATGTTATACAGTACTGTTGTAGTAGTCATGAGTCATGTTATACAGTACTGTTGTAGTAGTCATGAGTCATGTTATACAGTACTGTTGTAGTAGTCATGAGTCATGTTATACAGTACTGTTGTAGTAGTCATGAGTCATGTTATACAGTACTGTTGTAGTAGTCATGAGTCATGTTATACAGTACTGTTGTAGTAGTCATGAGTCATGTTATACAGTACTGTTGTAGTAGTCATGAGTCATGTTATACAGTACTGTTGTAGTAGTCATGAGTCATGTTATACAGTACTGTTGTAGTAGTCATGAGTCATGTTATACAGTACTGTTGTAGTAGTCATGAGTCATGTTATACAGTACTGTTGTAGTAGTCATGAGTCATGTTATACAGTACTGTTGTAGTAGTCATGAGTCATGTTATACAGTACTGTTGTAGTAGTCATGAGTCATGTTATACAGTACTGTTGTAGTAGTCATGAGTCATGTTATACAGTACTGTTGTAGTAGTCATGAGTCATGTTATACAGTACTGTTGTAGTAGTCATGAGTCATGTTGTTATACAGTACTGTTGTAGTAGTCATGAGTCATGTTATACAGTACTGTTGTAGTAGTCATGAGTCATGTTATACAGTACTGTTGTAGTAGTCATGAGTCATGTTATACAGTACTGTTGTAGTAGTCATGAGTCATGTTATACAGTACTGTTGTAGTAGTCATGAGTCATGTTATACAGTACTGTTGTAGTAGTCATGAGTCATGTTATACAGTACTGTTGTAGTAGTCATGAGTCATGTTATACAGTACTGTTGTAGTAGTCATGAGTCATGTTATACAGTACTGTTGTAGTAGTTATGAGTCATGTTATACAGTACTGTTGTAGTAGTCATGAGTCATGTTGTTATACAGTATTGTTGTAGTAGTCATGAGTCATGTTGTTATACAGTATTGTTGCAACAGTCATGAACCATAGTGCTATATAGTATTGTTGCAACAGTCATAAACAATGGTACTATATAGTATTGTTGCAACAGTCATGAACCATGGTGCTATATAGTATTGTTGCAACAGTCATAAACAATGGTACTATATAGTATTGTTGCAACAGTCATGAACCATGGTACTATATAGTATTGTTGCAACAGTCATGAACCATGGTACTATATAGTATTGTTGCAACAGTCATGAACCATGGTGCTGTATAGTATTGTTGCAACAGTCATGAACCATAGTGCTATATAGTATTGTTGCAACAGTCATAAACCATGGTACTATATAGTATTGTTGCAACAGTCATGAACCATGGTACTATATAGTATTGTTGCAACAGCCATGAACCATGGTACTATATAGTATTGTTGCAACAGTCATGAACCATGGTGCTGTATAGTATTGTTGCAACAGTCATGAACCATGAAGGTGGAGGTGTTGCTTCGCCGGGAATTCTCCCGGCCCGGGTCTATTCCAGATGGCGACCCGGCTCCGGCTCCCTGTCGTGGGAGAATCTGAGACCTATGTCTCCCATGGGAGGAGGTACAAGTACTCCCATATCGTTGGGACCAACTGTCCCCAGGCCTAGCCACATTCCCCGCCCACTCGGGGCTCGTAGGGAGAGGCTAGACCTCTATGGTCTGCCATCTTCCCCGCCCCAGGGAGGCTGACGAGAAAGGCAGCTTGCGAGCTGCAGATGGTAGCAAGCTCCAGCTTTGGCACCTACCCTGCCCTAAAAGAGCTGGGCATGGTGATCCAATCACCTGAACTATGGTGCCATATTTATTTTAATAAACGAGTATCTTAGCTAATTAAGAAATGATACATGATGCAAAATATAAACTCGTTTGAAATAAGAATAAAGTTGTAATAGTTTGAAAATAGCAAATAATGTTCATTAAACTAATCCTTGATTAAAATTAGTACATTGTACAGTCTATAATGAAACTATAGATAAAGTAAGATTATTTTGGGTACAGGTACACATACGTACAATAATCATACATAGTTTAACACACGTGCAAATTACCCAGGATTCCCCGAAAATGAAACCAAAGTGACTTATTTGCACTGGGGTTCAGTTTTTTCTTGCTGACGACCCATTATAAAGAGTAAGTCTGGGTCTTTCAACACAATAACATTTTAAACCAAATTTCGCATTTCCTCTGGTTCTTGTTGAACAGAGAGCACTGACCCCTGGACTCTTACACTCGTTCTTGTTAAACAGAGAGCACCGACCCCTGGACTCTTACACTCGTTCTTGTTAAACAGAGAGCACCGACCCCAGGACTCTTACACTCGTTCTTGTTAAACAGAGAGCACCGACCCCTGGACTCTTACACTCGTTCTTGTTAAACAGAGAGCACCGACCCCTGGACTCTTACACTCGTTCTTGTTAAACAGAGAGCACCGACCCCTGGACTCTTACACTCGTTCTTGTTAAACAGAGAGCACCGACCCTGGACTCTTACACTCGTTCTTGTTAAACAGAGAGCACCGACCCTGGACTCTTACACTCGTTCTTATTGAACAGAGAGCACTGACCCCTGGACTCTTACACTCGTTCTTGTTAAACAGAGAGCACCGACCCCTGGACTCTTACACTCGTTCTTGTTAAACAGAGAGCACCGACCCCTGGACTCTTACACTCGTTTCCCATAGTTTGACAAGAGCCACACCCAAAGCACAGAAAGAAAATTACATGGAAGCTCTTTGAAAGATTTACTATAAGGTAGTAATGGTATTAATAGTAGTAATGGTAGTAATGGTATTAATAGTAGTAATGGTAGTAATGGTAGTAATGGTATTAATAGTAGTAATGGTAGTAATGGTAGTAACAGTAGTAATGGTAGTAATAGTCTGTTCACTATCTTCCATCTTTAGTCTTGTTTTTTTTTTTGGTCTGTTGTTTTGGTCTCTTAAGAAAGAAAATGCATATACGAATGTACAGAGACTCGCGCATGGAGGAACGAAACTTATGGCGACGTTTCGGTCTGACTTGGACCATTAACTAGTTAATGTTAGTAGTTAAAGGTACAAGTCGGACCGAAACGTCGTCATGTTGTTATTGTGCCTTTTCATTCTTCGCAGATGTTCATCGACTGAGTTTAACCAAGAATTAAAAACAATTGCAGTAGGCTATTATCAACCGTCAAAAATGTCTATTTTTTGGCATTCATTGAGCAATTTTTTCCCTTGATACTTTTTCATTATTTTCGACATTTTGCTGCCGGACCCACACCAGTCGACTAACACCCAGGTACCCATTATACTGATGGGGGAACATAGACAACCGGTGTAAAGAAACACGCCGGGCATCGAACCCGGCCCCTCGTCGTGCGAAGCGAGAGCTTCGTAATGCAAGTGAACATCTGTATTTATTATCTGACATGATAAAGCCCCACTGAGCAACATCCTGGAAAGCCCAGTTGACAACGAGCAGAAGCCGCTGGTCGCCTTCCTCAGCGTACTAGTGTGAAGGTCAACATGGAATCATGTCTTCACTTATGTCCAGTCCACTTGCAGTGAACTGAACTCTTAACTGAACTGGTTGTGAACAGTTGGTACAAGAATTGGCACGATGGAATCAATATGTGCTAATGCCACGCTTCCCGTGTTAGACGCCCCATGAAGCCGTTCTGATCCCTTCAATGGCATTTCCATGTATGGAAGATCACATGCAACTTGATTCTGAGTGTAGAGAAGGAAACTGTGTCAGAGGCTCTGTTGTGAGAAACTTTGGAATCCGTCAAATGATCTAGAAGAAATATCAGGAATTAAAGAGGAGAAGAAAAAAACTATAAATTATCCTTGCTTGAAAGTCACCATCAGTAGCGACTGAAGGATTTACGAACAGATAAAAACAGAAAAGTGTCACCTGTTGTTATTCTCTTTGGATCAACTTTCCAAATGTTAAAGTGAAGATGATAAACAACAGCATTATACCTGGAAGCACATTAGCATTACATAAATAACTACTAACTAGTTAATAGTCCGACTTGGTCTATTAACCAGTTAATTTTCCAAGTCGGACCGAAAAATCGTCATAAAGATTTTTTCTCTTATGTACGGATTATTTGTACATTGTTCCAGTTAATGTAGTGTGACTTTGTGTTCTCACAACACCATTATAAAAGCATACAAAACAACAGTTGAAGTTCCATGAAATATTTACACCAAACCAGCATAACAGAACTTATCAGAGACTGATCTTCACAAACAAGTAGTGACCAGTCAGAGTCATAACAATCTCACTGCAGCACAGAGAAGCATAGGGTGTTCAGCAAATCTTCAGCATCTGAGCAAATAATTAAAAAACTATCAGACGTTCCTTGGGAAACAGAGCAGTCTAAACCTACACCAGTGCCAGGACCTGAATACAGAAGTATACAAGTTCTGCATAAATACAGAAGTATACAAGTTCTGTATAAATACAGAAGTATACAAGTTCTGCATAAATACAGAAGTATACAAGTTCTGCATAAATACAGAAGTATACAAGTTCTGCATAAATACAGAAGTATACAAGTTCTGTATAAATACAGAAGTATACAAGTTCTGCATAAATACAGAAGTATACAAGTTCTGTATAAATACAGAAGTATACAAGTTCTGTATAAATACAGAAGTATACAAGTTCTGTATAAATACAGAAGTATACAAGTTCTGCATAAATACAGAAGTATACAAGTTCTGCATAAATACAGAAGTATACAATTTCTGTATAAATACAGAAGTATACAAGTTCTGCATAAATACAGAAGTATACAAGTTCTGTATAAATACAGAAGTATACAAGTTCTGTATAAATACAGAAGTATACAAGTTCTGTATAAATACAGAAGTATACAAGTTCTGCATAAATACAGAAGTATACAAGTTCTGTATAAATACAGAAGTATACAAGTTCTGCATAAATACAGAAGTATACAAGTTCTGTATAAATACAGAAGTATACAAGTTCTGTATAAATACAGAAGTATACAAGTTCTGTATAAATACAGAAGTATACAAGTTCTGCATAAATACAGAAGTATACAAGTTCTGCATAAATACAGAAGTATACAATTTCTGTATAAATACAGAAGTATACAATTTCTGTATAAATACAGAAGTATACAAGTTCTGTATAAATACAGAAGTATACAAGTTCTGCATAAATACAGAAGTATACAAGTTCTGCATAAATACAGAAGTATACAATTTCTGCATAAATACAGAAGTATACAAGTTCTGTATAAATACAGAAGTATACAAGTTCTGTATAAATACAGAAGTATACAAGTTCTGTATAAATACAGAAGTATACAATTTCTGTATAAATACAGAAGTATACAAGTTCTGCATAAATACAGAAGTATACACGTTCTGCATAAATACAGAAGTATACAAGTTCTGCATAAATACAGAAGTATACAAGTTCTGCATAAATACAGAAGTATACAAGTTCTGTATAAATACAGAAGTATACAAGTTCTGCATAAATACAGAAGTATACAAGTTCTGTATAAATACAGAAGTATACAAGTTCTGTATAAATACAGAAGTATACAAGTTCTGTATAAATACAGAAGTATACAAGTTCTGCATAAATACAGAAGTATACAAGTTCTGTATAAATACAGAAGTATACAAGTTCTGTATAAATACAGAAGTATACAAGTTCTGTATAAATACAGAAGTATACAAGTTCTGTATAAATACAGAAGTATACAAGTTCTGTATAAATACAGAAGTATACAAGTTCTGTATAAATACAGAAGTATACAAGTTCTGTATAAATACAGAAGTATACAAGTTCTGTATAAATACAGAAGTATACAAGTTCTGTATAAATACAGAAGTATACAAGTTCTGTATAAATACAGAAGTATACAAGTTCTGTATAAATACAGAAGTATACAAGTTCTGTATAAATACAGAAGTATACAAGTTCTGTATAAATACAGAAGTATACAAGTTCTGTATAAATACAGAAGTATACAAGTTCTGTATAAATATGTTCCGCTGAAAAAAAATTAAAATAAGATTAGGTAGTGAAAGAGAAGAATTTGGAAAAGAAGAACGAGAAATTACTTGTTTAGAGCAGAAAATAAAACATTCATACCAAAGAGAATAAGCGTAAAAAAAAACACCAAAAGGACTTTCAAGGAATAGCAAGAAACCTTAAGAATTTCTAGACATCAGCAAAATCCAAATAAAGAACACCTTCCAGAAGTAGCCCAGTTATTCACACTCCGACGACGAACAAGAAATGAGCGAAATCTTGAAAGGTCAGTAAGAATCAACGTTTAGTAATCTACTAAACGACATGAGAGGCTTTCCAATAATTTTTTCATCACTTCTTCCCAGTGAACAAACAGTGTGTATGACAGAAGCACAAACCCCCAGAATTCGAGAAGATATAAAATTAGAAGCGACGGACACTGAATCTGTTTGGTTACTGTTGCTGGAGGGACTTAAAAAACTAATTTGGGGTGTGATTTAGAGGCCCCACAAACCTAGATAGTGAACGCGGTAAACTTTTATGGGACGAAATTCATAAGGCATCTAGATACGAAAATGTTGTGTTAATGAGAGATTTTAACTTTAGACAAATTTATTAGAGTAATTTTTCTGGAAGTGTGGCATGGAGCAAGATCCTGCTGGGAAATGCCTTCTCCATCAGGAAAGTCTCTATCCATAATAGGAAGCAAATGAGTTGCCAGGATAGACTTGTATTTGTCACTGTTCATCGCTTCCTCAACAGGGCTTTTAGTAGTAAAACTACTCTAAAGCATCTTCATAGGTGGGTGTTTTGACGCTTGTTGACTGTGTCCATTCTGAAGAGGTTCGCAATTGCTTCGTCTCGCTACCACTAATCTGTACCCACGAACTTCAAAATGCGCCTCATCTGAAAACAGAACTTTTCTCCATTCATCAGTCGTCCATCCCTTATGATTGAGTGCCCACCGCAGCCATTTTTTCTTCATAGCAGCAGTCAACAATTGTTTCTTTACTGGCTTTCTGGCAGTTGTGCCAACTTCAAGGAACCTTGGTCGAACACTTGAAGAATCAACATTTACACCAGCTGAAGCCAAATCTCTCCGTATATCTTTGCTGCATTTCTTGGGATCCTTAACATTATTTCTTATGATAATCTTGTCATCGTGAGGTATTGTCTTGGGTTTTCTTCCTCATCTTCCTGGACGCAGCGCTCCACAATCACCAGTGTCGTCAGCTCTCTTCGGAATCCGACCAACAGTTGACTTTGCCAGGCTCAAATTTTCGGCGATCTGTCTGACGCTCAAATAAACATATTTTCTAAGAGCTACAATACTTTCACTCTTCCTAGATGTAACATTCATCATGAATATCAACAACAATTATGAATTTAGTGGAAAAATTTGGCAAAAACACATTCACTCATGGATCACACTAGCAGTAATAGCCTTACACTACAACTACTGTTGTATCGTTGAAGAGAGTCGCTGGGTAACACCACAGCTGGATGGGTGTCAGAAGTCGGTAGTAAACTCTTCTGAAAAGAAAATAACCCACACTACATTAATTAAGCCAGAAACTAAGACATATTTTAAAATAATCACGAAATTTACTCCTATCCCAATTAATTTGCACACTGCTGTAGATTATGCTGCACAGTTTTGGTCACCGTATTACAGAAGGGACATAAATGTGCTGGAAAACATATAGAGAAGGATGGAAAAGTTTATCCCATGTATCAGAAATCTTCCCTATGAGGATAGACTGAGGGCCCTGAATCTGCACTCTCTAGAAAGGCGTAGAATTAGGGGAGATATGACTGAGGTGTATAAGTGGAAAACAGGAATAAATAAAGGGAATGTAAATAACGTGCTTAAAATATCTAACGAAGACAATACTCGCAGCAAGGGGTTCAATTTGGAAAAAAAAAAGTTACCAGTGTCACACTAGGAAATTTTTTAGATTTGGTTGATGTCCGCCTGGAGTCTTGCAGTGTCTTCAATGGTGGACACTGTCATTCAGATTCGGGTGTCATCTGCAAAGGAAGACACGGCACTGTGGCTTACATCCCTATCTGTGTCAGATATGAGGATGAGGAACAAGATGGGAGCGAGTACTGTGCCTTGTGGAACAGAGCTTTTCACCGTAGCCCCCTCAGACTTTACTCTGTTGACTACTACTCTTTGTGTTCAATTTGTTAGGAAATTATAGATCAATCTACAACCTTTTCCTGTTATTCCTTTATCACGCATTTTGTGTGCTATTACACCATGGTCACACTTGTCAAAGGCTTTCGCAAAGTCTGTGTATATAACATCTGCATTTTGTTTGTCTTCTAGAGCATCCAGGACCTTGTCGTAGTGGTCCAGTAGTTGGGACAGACAGGCGCGACTTGCTCTAAACCCATGTTGCTCTGGGTTGTGTAACTAATAGGTATCTAGATGGGTGCTGATCTTGCTTCTTAAAATCTTTTCAAAGATTTTTATGATATGGGATTCTAGGGCTATCAGCCTGTAGTTCTTCACTATTGACTTACTGCCCCCTTTGTGGAGTGGGGCTATGTCTGTTGTTTTTAGCAGCTGTGGGATGACTCCCTGTGTCCATGTTCCCTCTCCATATGACGTTAAAAGCACATAATAGGGATTTCTTGCAGTTCTTGATGAACACGGAGTTCCATGAGTCTGGGCCTGGGGCAGAGTGCATGGGCATGTCATTTATCGCCTTTTCGAAGTCATGTGGTGTTAGGATAATATCAGATAGGTTTGAATCTACTAAATTCTGAGTCTCGGTCATACAAAATTCATTTAGGTCTTCGACTCTCAGTCTGGTTAGCGGCTCGCTATAAACCGAGTCATACTGAGACTTCAGTAACTCACTCATTTCCTTGCTGTCATCTGTGTAAGACCCATCTCCTTTAAGTAGGGGCCTAATACTGGATGTTGTTCTCGACTTATATTTGGCATAAGAAAAGAAATATTTTGGGTTTCTTTCAATTTCATTTATGGCTTTTAGTTCTTCCCGCGTTTCTTGATTCCTATAAGATGTTTGCTGCTTCTCTGACCAGTGCCTCCCTACGTATTACAGATATATTGGCCTCTTTTAGCCGCTCTGTTATTCTTCACCTTAGCCTGTATAGGGAGCGCCTCTCTCTCTTTCTAGTTTACATATTCTCTTCCTTTTTCTTAAAGGAATATGCCTTGAATATACCACAAGTGCCACAGAGTTATTTTTTTCTAGACATAGGTTTAGATCCCTGTTGCTTAGGATATCTTCCCAGTTTATATCATTTAGGACCTGGTAGACTTGGTCCCACTTTATGTTTTTGTTATTGAAGTTGAATTTGGTGAAGGCTCCCTCGTGACTGATCACATTTTGTTGGTCTGGAGTCCCGCGCATACGTGTCTGTGCAAGAACAGTAGCTAACTGGGAAATAGCGAGTTGGTTATTATTCACTAATCACGTTTTTCTTGTTGCAGTCAACGTCACCCGGGGAAGAGGGTGGTGAAGGAAGCCAGGACTCCTCGGTGAACCGAGACAATTCCTACAGCTACGACTCAAGATCCTCTGAATTCGTTCTCGAGAACGACGAAAAGCTTCACCTGAACGCCACACACAACGACGACAGACCTCAGCTGCACTTACCACGACTGGATGACACACTTCACTTCAATGGTCCGCTACAGGAGGAACGACACATAAGCGGCTCCACTACCACCACAGATAGTCCCCCTTGCAAATCTTACTTCGGCAGCGAGATAAACGGTGTCTCGACGAATCAAAATGGACCAAGAACTCTTGCTTTTAGTCCCCCCCTACTGGAGAACGGCACTGACACCATCAGCTCACTGGAAAGTGTACCCTGGAACATTGAAGGCACAGACACTATCAAAGAAAACGGATGTAAATCTCTACTGAGGAAATGGTCCTTGGCATCCGATGAGAACGGACAGGACACGCACGGGCTCTCAGAGGAGGCAGAACTCAAGCAACTAAGAGAAGAAAACAAGAAACTAAGAGCTGCACTTAAAGAGGTAATCATTATACCTTTGAAACTGTAGTGAATATGAATCTATGTTTATTGTGTTTTTGTGTGTTCGGTATTATTACAATTTCTTGCCGTGTTTTAAAGTTTCTGTAGTGTCGAGAATGTTCAAGTTAATTAAGTGTTACTTCCCAAGGCAGCTGAGGTGAACGGACAGTGGCGCCACTACCACGAACACCGCCAGAAGTATGTTCAACGTCTCCTTACTACTATCCAAGAGCTTCACCACCCACACACACCCGCCCACTCTGCCAAGCAGGTGAGTCATCCACCCCAACTCCCATCCACTTTGTCATACAGGCAGATCATCCACTCATACCCATCCTCCTAACAGGTGAGTACACCCACAAACACCCACCCCCTCCAACCATCATTCAACCAACGATCCACTCAACCATACACCAGTGTCAACCCCCCTGGCACCCAAGGCTGCCACAACGCTATGATACAGAAATCAGTACGATACGGTTGATATTTTGTTAATAGTATGATATTTTTCTTAGGGTGCGGGGCATCCCCATAATTAAAAGTTGAGATGGAAAAGAAATTTCAGTAGAGACATGATGGGTTCACCTCCAAAATTCCTATTACTGATGCAGTTGTTTCTGAGATGCTCCTCAGAGAAGAGAATAAACGTACTTAGGGAAAACTCAGGAAGTTTCTCCCCTGAACTGTTTGAGTATTTTCTTCTACCACCCCCTATATCTTCTTCTTCCACCCCCTATATTTTCTTCTTCTACCACCCCCTATATTTTCTTCTTCTACCACCCCTATATTTTCTTCTTCTACCACCCCCTATATTTTCTCCTTCTACCACCCCCTATATTTTCTTCTTCTACCACCCCCTATATTCTGTGTTTGTGAGCTTTATTTGAAAACAAAATACATTATAAAAGATACAGTGGTAGAAGAACAACTTTTATGACATCTCAGAGCCTACATCTCAGAGCCTACATCTCAGAGCCTACATCTCAGAGCTTACATCTCAGACCCTACATCTCAGAGCTTACATCTCAGAGCCTACATCTCAGAGCCTACATCTCAGAGCCTACATCTCAGAGCTTACATCTCAGAGCCTACATCTCAGAGCTTACATCTCAGAGCCTACATCTCAGAGCCTACATCTCAGAGCCTACATCTCAGAGCCTACATCTCAGAGCCTACATCTCAGAGCCTACATCTCAGAGCCTACATCTCAGAGCTTACATCTCAGAGCTTACATCTCAGAGCTTACATCTCAGAGCCTACATCTCAGAGCCTACATCTCAGAGCTTACATCTCAAATACCTCATCCAGCTCTGCAGCGGTGGGCCGTGAGAATTCTGCAGGCATTTTCCCTCTGGATCGCAACACTGAGTATCTGAAAGAGGAAACTAGCCGCTCTGTTTTTTTTGGTTTGTGTGATGAGTTTTTCACCTAACTCTTTGAAGAATATTAAAACACACTTGCCCCATGCTCCGAGGGTCTCCGACCTTACTGGGACGCAGTTATACTATGGTGGCAGCTTTCTGTATTTGTTGATCTTCGGGGTTTCCCTGAAACTGGCAGCACCACCCCTTTCAGCTTCAGAGTATGGCAAGTAGGTGTCAACGAACGTAGAGGCACAGGCGTAGTCCCATGCAATCTGCTTACCATCCTTCCAGGGTAGCATAGTGATTCCATCTGGACGTTTTTGGCTTCCATCAGATCTAAGTACCTGAGGTTCCCATTCTGCTGGGCAACGAGCTGTGGCGAGACTTCGCTTGATAATGTCATTGGCTTCATGTCCTGGCATACTTTCCTTCTGACGTATGACAAACGAGATAATGTAACTCAAATTAACCATCTGACGCCCTGCAGCATATGCACCTATGTTCGGTGAGTATGGAGGCGGCTTGGCGAAGAGCTACACCCATCCGAAATGTCTGAGAGTCGAGGCTAGTGTTCAAGGAGAGATTAGGGACAGCTAAAATGAAATTTCCCGAGTGTGGTGCATTCACCGCTAGGAGACGAGCTTTGTTCTTTCCTAAGGCATTGTTGAGCATTGTGTGAGTCATTTTCTCCACGGAACTGAGCTAGTTTCTTATTTTAAATCATATAAGCAAATCCAGACATAAATATCTATTTCTTGGACAAAAAGTTAATTTAGAAGACATTAGTTACATTACCCACTGATATAATAATAGATGTTACGAAGTTATGAAGGACCTAGGGGGTAAAATACCTGGCTAGAGGTAAATATAAAATTATTTAAAACAAAGCCATCTACTTCAGGAAGGACAGATAAACACACCTTTAGAAAAATATACATAACTATATGCAACACAAAACCTGCCTTTCAACACATTTCACATATTACAAACTAACACACTAGTACACAGCTGCTAGTTAAATAAAATTAGGCCATATGAAAATTACACATAACCACAACAGTGGGTCTCCATAACTACAACAGTGGGTCTCCATAACCACAACAGTGGGTCTCCATAACCACAACAGTGGGTCTCCATAACCACAACAGTGGGTCTCCATAACCACAACAGTGGGTCTCCATAACCACAACAGTGGGTCTCCATAACTACAACAGTGGGTCTCCATAACCACAACAGTGGGTCTCCATAACCACAACAGTGGGTCTCCATAACCACAACAGTGGGTCTCCATAACTACAACAGTGGGTCTCCATAACCACAACAGTGGGTCTCCATAACCACAACAGTGGGTCTCCATAACCACAACAGTGGGTCTCCATAACTACAACAGTGGGTCTCCATAACCACAACAGTGGTCTCCATAACCATAACAGTGGGTCTCCATAACCACAACAGTGGGTCTCCATAACTACAACAGTGGGTCTCCATAACCACAACAGTGGGTCTCCATAACTACAACAGTGGGTCTCCATAACCACAACAGTGGGTCTCCATAACCACAACAGTGGGTCTCCATAACCACAACAGTGGGTCTCCATAACCACAACAGTGGGTCTCCATAACCACAACAGTGGGTCTCCATAACCCTCTCTAGGCCGGTTTCTATCCTCCAGATACAAAAATTATTACTTCTGTACTCGCCACAACTCACAGATAAAAAGGACACAAGTGCTTTGTCAAGCTCCTGGAGAGCGAAACGTTGCCACTATAAAATGCCACATAAGTTGCACTTGTGTCCTTTTAATTAACATATTGTCGGTAATCTTACCAACGTTAATACAACTCACACAGTTCCCGCATAAATACCGGGGCCATGCCTATGCCAGGGACCACGGCCGAACCCATGCCCGGGACCACCTCCATACCCATGTCAGGGACCACGGCCGTACCCATGCCAGGGACCACGGTCATACCCATGCCAGGGACCACGGCCATACCCATGCCAGGGTCCACGTCTCCATCTGACCGTGTATTACGTGTCCATCTGACCGTGTATTACGTCTCCATCTGACCGTGTATTACGTGTCCATCTGACCGTGTATTACGTGTCCATCTGACGGTGTATTACGTGTCCATCTGACCGTGTATTACGTGTCCATCTGACCGTGTATTACGTGTCCATCTGACCGTGTATTACGTGTCCATCTGACCGTGTATTACGTGTCCATCTGACGGTGTATTACGTGTCCATCTGACCGTGTATTACGTGTCCATCTGACCGTGTATTACGTGTCCATCTGACCGTGTATTACGTGTCCATCTGACCGTGTATTACGTGTCCATCTGACGGTGTATTACGTCTCCATCTGACCGTGTATTACGTGTCCATCTGACCGTGTATTACGTGTCCATCTGACCGTGTATTACGTGTCCATCTGACCGTGTATTACGTGTCCATCTGACCGTGTATTACGTGTCCATCTGACCGTGTATTACGTGTCCATCTGACCGTGTATTACGTGTCCATCTGACGGTGTATTACGTGTCCATCTGACCGTGTATTACGTGTCCATCTGACCGTGTATTACGTGTCCATCTGACCGTGTATTACGTGTCCATCGACGTTTACGTGTCCACTGACGTGATACTTCATTGACGTGATGTGTCCATCTGACCGTGTATTACGTGTCCATCTGACCGTGTATTACGTGTCCATCTGACCGTGTATTACGTGTCCATCTGACCGTGTATTACGTGTCCATCTGACGGTGTATTACGTGTCCATCTGACCGTGTATTACGTGTCCATCTGACGTGTATTACGTGTCCATCTGACCGTGTATTACGTGTCCATCTGACCGTGTATTACGTGTCCATCTGACCGTGTATTACGTGTCCATCTGACCGTGTATTACGTGTCCATCTGACCGTGTATTACGTGTCCATCTGACGGTATACGTGTCCATCTGACGGTGTATTACTGTCCATCTGACCGTGTTTTAGTGTCCATCTGACCGTGTATTACGTGTCCATCTGACCGTGTATTACGTGTCCATCTGACCGTGTATTACGTGTCCATCTGACCGTGTATTACGTGTCCATCTGCCCGTGTATTACGTGTCCATCTGACCGTGTATTACGTGTCCATCTGACCGTGTATTACGTGTCCATCTGACGTGTATTACGTGTCCATCTGACGGTATTCGTATCTGACGTGATGTCCATCTGACCGTGTATTACGTGTCCATCTGACGGTGTATTACGTGTCCATCTGACCGTGTATTACGTCCACTGACGGGTATTACGTGTCCATCTGACGGTGTATTACGTGTCCATCTGACCGTGTATTACGTGTCCATCCTGACCGTGTTTATTACGTGTCCATCTGACGTGTATTACGTGTCCATCTGACCGTGTATTACGTGTCCACTGACGTGTATTCGTGTCCATCTGACCGTGTATTACGTGTCCACCTGACGGTGTATTACGTGTCCATCTGACCGTGTATTACGTGTCCACCTGACGGTGTATTACGTGTCCATCTGACCGTGTATTACGTGTCCATCTGACGGTGTATTACGTGTCCATCTGACCGTGTATTACGTGTCCATCTGACCGTGTATTACGTGTCCATCTGACCGTGTATTACGTGTCCATCTGACCGTGTATTACGTGTCCATCTGACCGTGTATTACGTGTCCATCTGACCGTGTATTACGTGTCCATCTGACCGTGTATTACGTGTCCATCTGACCGTGTATTACGTGTCCATCTGACGGTGTATTACGTGTCCATCTGACCGTGTATTACGTGTCCATCTGACGGTGTATTACGTGTCCATCTGACCGTGTATTACGTGTCCACCTGACGGTGTATTACGTGTCCATCTGACCGTGTATTACGTGTCCACCTGACGGTGTATTACGTGTCCATCTGACCGTGTATTACGTGTCCACCTGACCGTGTATTACGTGTCCATCTGACCGTGTATTACGTGTCCACACCTGACTGAGTGTATTACGTGTCCATCTGACCGTGTATTACGTGTCCACCTGACGGTGTATTACGTGTCCATCTGACCGTGTATTACGTGTCCACCTGACGTGTATTACGTGTCCATCTGACCGTGATTACGTGTCCACTGACGTTTGATTACGTATCGTCCATCTGACCGTGTATTACGTGTCCATCTGACCGTGTATTACGTGTCCACCTGACCGTGTATTACGTGTCCATCTGACCGTTTATTACGTGTCCATCTGACCGTTATTACGTGTCCATCTGACCGTTATTACGTGTCCATCTGACCGTTTATTACGTGTCCATCTGACCGTTATTACGTGTCCATCTGACCGTTATTACGTGTCCATCTGACCGTTTATTACGTGTCCATCTGACCGTTTATTACGTGTCCATCTGACCGTTTATTACGTGTCCATCTGACCGTTTATTACGTGTCCATCTGACCGTTTATTACGTGTCCATCTGACCGTTTATTACGTGTCCATCTGACCGTTTATTACGTGTCCATCTGACCGTTTATTACGTGTCCATCTGACCGTTTATTACGTGTCCATCTGACCGTTTATTACGTGTCCATCTGACCGTGTATTACGTGTCCATCTGACCGTGTATTACGTGTCCATCTGACCGTTTATTACGTGTCCATCTGACCGTTTATTACGTGTCCATCTGACCGTTTATTACGTGTCCATCTGACCGTTTATTACGTGTCCATCTGACCGTTTATTACGTGTCCATCTGACCGTGTATTACGTGTCCATCTGACCGTGTATTACGTGTCCATCTGACCGTGTATTACGTGTCCATCTGACCGTGTATTACGTGTCCACTCAAACTCGGACATTATTTATACAATTATGGAGTAATTTTTCCTTACAATATAAACTCCTTATTTTATATACAAATTATCTTCACATTAATACAGTAACCTGCGTTATACAAGATAATACAACGTCCAAGAAGTTAAATAATGCAGAAAATAATTATATAGAGTAGGAACACAGATTAAGTGGCGCTAAAAATTTCGGTCCGTAATTCAAGCCTTTATAATAACAATTACGGAAAGATTATATGGCGTTATTATTTTGTGGGTTTCTTTTTCAAAATGCTTAATTTTGTCCTGAATTTTTAATTTAATTTTATTTTTAAATATGTTAGTTCCATAGAATGGTATATTAAATTCTGTCATAAATCAGTATAGGCTATATCAGTTCATTATTGTTATAATTATATTTTTTTAAACGAAGTGTGTATTTATGATATTATTTACAATATTTTCAGACACTATGTGTTTCATGTCTGTAATGAAATTGTTATCTGATTAAATTCACGTAGAAGAGAGGCTAGTGTTGTTGTTGTTGCAGGTGGAGGGAGAGGCTGGTCCGGAGGCTGAGGTGCGGAGACTCAGAGAGACTCTGGCTAAGCTTCAAGCTGACCACGACGAACATGTCGCTCTTCTCGACATGCAGGTAATCTATCTATCTTATCTATTTATCTCTGTCTCTCAGTCTCACCACGACTACACCAGCACTCCCACACCATGACCACGCCCACACCAGTGACGACACAGGGATGGGCGTAGTTATATTTACCACAGTCATACCAGTATAGTGTGGCGTGGGCGGTGGTGGGCGGGACGTGGCTATAAATACAGCGTCAGCAAGACGGTGCAAGACCAGGTGTGTGGCAAACTTGGAATTCCTCTCAATATTGGAGAGATGTCCTCTTAAATATGGGTCATAGATCTATTGACATATTTTGGTGTGTGTGCTCACCTAACTGTGGTTTCAGGGGTCGATTCATAGCTCCTGACCCCGTCAGGAGTGTGTGTGCGTACGTGTGATGAACCAAATCTGCATATCGTCTAAGTCTTCCTATAGTTTTCATCACTCGTTTCTAACTTATTCTAGTATTAGATATGCAAATTTTCCGTAATTTTCAGTAGTCTATATTATCTCACATTCTAGTCACTTAATGTATTTATTTACAGATTGTTTATGTTTACCTGCAGAACTTCTCATCTGACGTTCGTATTTACTTAGGTTTACACCGTTTTGTAAACAGTGGTGTATAATATTCTACACCTCTGTTACGTTGTTTGTAAACAGTGGTGTATAATATTCTACACCTATGTTACGTTGTTTGTAAACAGTGGTGTATAATATTCTACACCTCTGTTACGTTGTTTGTAAACAGTGGTGTATAATATTCTACACCTATGTTACGTTGTTTGTAAACAGTGGTGTATAATATTCTACACCTCTGTTACGTTGTTTGTAAACAGTGGTGTATAGTACTCTACCCCTCTATTACGTTGTTTACACAACCTCATCTAGGCTGCTATGGGAATGAAAACAACGAACTTGTGTGAATGTTTGCTTAACAACGCCTGGGCTTACTGTACTGACTAGTATAAATACACAAACAAAATCCAGTTGAAATCATCCATCGTTCTGTTTAAGGTTTCAAAATAAATACTGAATTTCATGCAATATATTACGTAGCGTTCATGATACACGGAGTAAAAGTCCTTAATACTTTTCTTACTCTAATAAATCTCTTCTCTGGCATTTATAATTATCAGTTTCCTTCAGATCAAGAGAGTAAATATTAGCGTATACAACTGGGCAAACAACACCTGTCTTCAGAAACACCAAGATTACCTCTGTATTTAAATACGATGGTAGATCTCTTAAGTAAACATTATGGCGACACCAGTTCATTCCCAGAGTCATTATACGCAAACTTAACATTCATTATTCTCTCAGAAATCAGGATAAAACACGACACTATATTTACAACTTACTCAAGTACAATGCCATAACTACAGAGCTCATAAAAAGGAAACGCTAACTGCATTCTAATATACCGATAAAACTAAATGGATTATTTAGTGTATTCTAGAGGCGAACTTGGGAAATACATACAGGATCTGCATAATTTATAACAAAAAAAAATCAAGGCTCCAATTACGATAGGATCTATCTACAAATCACCACATGTCAACGTAGATAACTTTGGTGATAAACTTAATTGCTGGAGACTTTCAGATCAACTTAATTTAATCAGAAGACCAGACAATAGCTATCTTCCTTAACAACAAGTATAAACTGTATATTATTACCCTCAATAACCAAATCTATGTTTAAAACCCATGCTTCACACCCATACAACAGTGTTGAACACTATACAAGAGTATAGCAATGATATTATACTCTGGTGTATTCCCCTTTTTTTTGCCTCCAGTGCCCCAGTGTACCACCTACCGTCTTCGTTAATTCAATGGTTCATCTCTTACAGAATCATCTTATTTGTTGACATTCTTGTTTCAAATCATTAAAAATAATGTTCGAGTGAAGGCTATGACAAAAAATGTGTCTATTCACAGACTGAGAGGTGTATGTCTCTCATATATATGAGTCCCTCTTCCTACGTTCATGTCTCAGTGTATATAGACTGAGAATGTACTTTAATCCCTATTTTAGGGGTTAAATTATTCTTGACTAGTGATTAACATGTTTCATGCAACCTTAATGATCCTCTTGTAGTCGACAGGCTTGAAACCAAATTAACCAACCTATTGTAGCACAAAATTAGTCCTGTAGCCTCCACCTTCAGGAGCCTAGCGCTCTGATTGTGAAGAAATACTCTTTCTCAAATCACTGATCAAATTTCTCTTTCACAGAGTCTCCCTCCATTGTAATAGTCTTTACATTAATTTATATTTTGTAGCTTCGAGATCAGTTTATATACTGACGGCAATCAAAACTTTTTAGAAATCCAAATAAACGAAATTTGTACAATTAATATTCATTTTTTGTACGAATTCTGTGAAGCCAGACGTGTTATCGTCGCTTCTCAGGGTGGCTTTGTGAAGCTCTTTTACAACAATACTTTTTGGTGACACACACGAAGTATTTGTTGTTAAACTCTTCTTGGACCTGCGTCAGATAAAAAAATAACGACATGACGAGAAACTAATGTCTTCTTGACGTGGCATCCCCTCATGCGAATGCGAAAGCGAATGACGTTAGGCAAGACCCACAAGTGGGGAAGTGTGGACAGACGAAGTGTAGTCTTGAGTCGTAGATAAAGAGCCAGGGCTTAACCCAGCAGCGGAGCTATAGTGGGAAGGAGCTTGAGAATCAGGAACTTGTAGACGATGTAGAAGGCACGAAAAGCTGGCTGAGCTGCATCTCTCTTGGGAAGGTCTAGCTGGTGGTAAGGACTGGCGGCTGGCGACAGAGGAAGGCGGCTTGCTATGTGGTAATTGTTTGGTGGTGAGGTGTCTTAATCAGAGTGGTGGTGAGGTGAGGAATTCCAGTAGTTAGACTGTTGGGTTTAGTTCTGACTCTTTCTCTTCTCCTTCAGCTCTTCCTCTCACCGGCTATTCTTCGTCTGTCCCCACTTCCCCCTCGCCCCTAGTGGGTCCTTACCTGAGAGTCTGAACTGAACTGGTGAGGTGCAGTATTATGTCGAGACATGTCTATGTCTGACACGGGACATGGTACCGTTGGTTAGCTTCTAAAACGTGGATTTGTTCAAGACATCTATGTAGTTAAAAATAGGAGAGGAGAGTTATTAAATGGAGAGTTAGGTACCGGGAAGATGGAGGGAATATTTTGAGGAGTTGTTAAATGTTGATGAAGACAGGGAAGCTGTGATTTCGTGTATAGGGCAAGGAGGAATAACATCTTGTAGGAGTGTGGAAGAACCAGTTGTGAGTGTTGGGGAAGTTCGTGAGGCAGTGGGTAGAATGAAAGGGGGTAAGGCAGCTGGGATTGATGGGATAAAGATAGAAATGTTAAAAACAGGCGGGGATATAGCTTTGGAGTGGTCGGTGCTATTATTTAATAAATGTATGGAAGAGGGTAAGGTACCTAGGGACTGGCAGAGAGCATGTATTGTTCCTTTGTATAAAGGCAAGGGGACAAAGGAGAGTGCAAAAATTATAGGGAATAAGTCTGTTGAGTATACCAGGTAAAGTGTATGGTAGAGTTATTATTGAAAGAATTAAGAGTAAGACGGAGAGCAGAATAGCAGATGAACAAGGGGGCTTTAGGAAGGGTAGGGGGTGTGTAGACCAAGTGTTTACAGTGAAACATATAGGTGAACAGTATTTCGATAAGGGTAAAGAGGTTTTTGTGTCATTTATGGATTTGGAAAAGGCGTATGATAGGGTGGACAGGGGGGCAATGTGGCAGATGTTGCAGGTGTATGGAATAGGAGGTAGGTTAATGAAAGCAGTGAAGAGTTTTTATGAGGATAGTGAGGCTCAGGTTAGAGTGTGTAGAAGAGAGGGAGATTATTTCCAAGTAAAAGTAGGCCTTAGACAAGGATGTGTGATGTCACCTTGGTTGTTCAATATATTTATAGATGGGGTTGTAAGAGAAGTGAATGCGCGGGTGTTGTCAAGAGGTGTGGGGTTAAAAGACAAAGAATCAAATACAAAGTGAGAGTTGTCACAGTTGCTTTTTGCTGATGACACTGTGCTTTTGGGAGATTCTGAAGAGAAGTTGCAGAGGTTAGTGGATGAATTTGGTACGGTATGTAAAAGAAGAAAATTGAAAGTGAATATAGGAAAGAGTAAGGGGATGAGGATAACAAAAAGATTAGGTGACGAAAAATTGGATATCAGATTTGAGGGAGAGAGTATGGAGGAGGTGAATGTATTCAGATATTTGGGAGTGGACATGTCAGCAGATGGGTCTATGAAGGATGAGGTGAATCATAGAATTGATGAGGGGAAAAGGGTGAGTGGTGCACTTCGGAGTCTGTGGAGACAAGGAACTTTGTCCATGGAAGTAAAGAGGGGAATGTATGAGTATAGTTATACCAACACTCTTATATGGGTGTGAAGCATGGTGATGAATGTCACAACGAGGAGAAGGCTGGAGGCAGTGGAGATGTCATGTCTGAGGTCAATGTGTGGTGTGAATATAATGCAGAGAATTCGGAGTTTGGAAATTAGAGGAGTGACGGATTACCAAAACTATTATCCAGAGAGCTGAGGAGGGTTGTTGAGGTGGTTCGGACATGTAGAGAGAATGGAACGAAACAGAATGACTTCGAGAATGTATAAATCTGTAGTGGAGGGAAGGCGGTGTAGGGGTCGGCCTAGGAAAGGTTGGAGGGAGGGGGTAAAGGAGGTTTTGTGTGCGAGGGGCTTGGACTTCCAGTAAGCATGCGTGAGCGTATTTGATAGGAGTGAATGGAGACAAATGGTTTTTAATACTTGACGGGTGTTGGAGTTTGAGCAAAGTAACATTTATGAAGGGATTCAGGAAACCGGCAGGCCGGACTTGAGTCCTGGAGATGGGAAGTACAGTGTCTGCACTCTGAAGGAGGGTGTTAGTGTTAGTTTTATAACTGTAGTGTAAAGCACCCTCTGGCAAGACAGTGATGGAGTGAATGATGATGAAAGTTTTTCTTTTTCGGGCCACCCTGCCTTGGTGGGAATCGGCCGATGTGTTAATAAAAAAAATAAAAAAATCTATGTAGATATTGGTGTGGGCGTATTGTGGGTCTTCTTGTGCATCTGCAACTGCTTCCTGTACATCTGTGAACGCCCAGAGGTTAGGTTCGTCAGTGTCGTCAATCATGAACTTGATTCTTCCATTTTTCAGCCGAGTGTGGACTTCAGTCAAGGGCAGGTCATCTCCATTTGTATCGGCTGTGTAGAATGATAAGCCAGGGAATTTTGTGTGGGGTTTTTGAGTTTCAGTTGTAGTAACTTTCTCTTTCTTGGCTGATGGAGATGTGATTGATGGTGGAGTGGTGGATGCTGATTGGTTGTCTGGTTGGTTGGAGGTATTTCATTGGTCTGCATTGAGGTGACGTCACTGCTGGGCGGAGGTGGTGGTGGTGGTGGTGGTGAGAAGGCGTGGTGATGTTTAATGGTTCGCTGGTGCACTTGATAATGTCAGCAGATGGTGGTGAGTCTGTATCTTGGTGGTATCATTTGTTGATGGAGGGACGACTGTGTTGGTAGATGGTAGTGAAGCTTTGAGAAGTTTGGTGGTGTCTGCCTGGATTTTGGCAATAGCAGCATAGGTGGGGGACTTTTGCTGTGACTTTTTTTGGTTTGCTTCCTGTGTCTTCTTGAGTACCTCACGACGTGTGGGGCAACGAGCAGCAAGGGTATGGTGCTCGGTCTTGCAGGACACTTGAGTTGAGGGGTGTTGGTGCAGGACTTGAAATCGTGGCCTTCAGTACCGCAGTTTGTGCAAAACTTCTTGTCTTTGTTGGTGCAGTCCCTGGTGGTATGTAGGTAAGAATAGCAGTTGTAGCAGTGTGGGACGACTGTGAATCTTTCTGGGTTAATGTAGAAGTAGTGTATAGCTAGTCCCTCATTTATTGCTTTTTCTGCCATGGTGACGTCAGTAAGAGTGACTTTCAACATGGAGAATGAATTTGGTATTCTAGTGATGCTTCCCATCTTGGCCCATGGGTTCAGGTTTTCGATGGAGGATTTTATATCCTCGGTAGACTGAGTAGTAATGAGCTTGTCCAGCCGCTTGATGAACACTGTTCGTTTGGCCCTCAGTGCTGGGGAAGACATTACTTGGAAACCACGTTGGTGGAAGGTAGTAGTAGCTGCATTGGTGGTGATTTTCTCAGCCTCAGTGTCATCTGTACAGACGACAATGTAAGCCTCGGTGAGCGGTAGAATCGCGTTGCACTTGACTTTCAACACGACACTAATGGCAGCTGCCAGTGCAAGTTTTGACGAGTCGTTGAATGTCCCGTTTATAGGTTTAATCTTTACTCGATTTGAGAAGTGCATCTTGGTAGATTCAACCAAATGTAGAGGTAAAAATTCCCCTCCCCGACGGGGATCGTAGGGACGCTGTTGGTGAGAGTCATAGCTGCTGTGACCCCACTAGGCAGAGCCGACAAGTCGCATCCCCTCAGGGGAGGTTCCTTGATCTAGGGAATTGGATCTGTGCCCCAATTCCCTGAATTGACCCTGAATATCTTCCATCCCATTCCCCCTTACAGACGCTATATAATCCCTACGGGTTTAGCGCTTCCCCATAGTTATAATAATAATAATAACTAGACATGCTATGACCCACAACCTGAGTACAAACTTCACGTCAACACAAGACTCCTAAATATGGTATAACCTCCGAGATTACATTAACAGCTTTAAAAGTGTTGTTTTTTAAAAGTCTTCCTTAACTCGTCAACTTCCTTTGTCACATTCTTGTTATTCTCTTAATATATTCTTACTATACCTTACTATACCTTACGTCAGGAATATCACTCAAAATTTTAAAAAATTAACATGAATATCTAGCTACTATCTTTAAATTTTTAATTATAACAACGAACATTAAACGATATTACTTTTTTTTCTACCAATTCGTATATCTTTTCCTATTACAGTTTTAATACACCAGTTTCACTTTAACAATTAATACACATCGTCTCCAGAATACCTATCTGTATTAAACTTAAACTATCATACAAGTTTTACACCTACTGTACAGTGTATTAGTATTAAATACTCTCCAGAAGAATGTTAGTTATTTTTAACTATATGTTACAATATACTGTTTATCCAATATTGTAACAATTTATGTAGGTTGGTTAATTTGGTTTAAAACCTATCAACTACACACTAGTCATCAAGGCTGCATGCTGTGAGGGTTTACTGCTTAGTGCTGATTGCTGGGTAAGTCACCTACTTATTAATTAGTCATAAAGTGTTACAAAATGACACGATATCTATTAATAATAGACATCTCCAGAGAACACTAGAAAGGATAGCCCTTCTAGCATCCAGCCTGTTACTGGGCTTTTGCAACAAAGTCAGTATCCTGGTTCAGTTATCCGACATATTATATAGCTTAAGAGGATTGCAACTGATAGGGTACTAACCAAACAGATATTTAAAAGGTTTATTATCAAAGTGAGAAAATCTAGGGTAGCAAAGTAAATCAAATATAAAGATATTAAGATATCAATTAGGAGGTTAATTAGGAGGGTAGCTCCTACACTGCTCTCATATACAATAAGTCTGTGCTGAGGGCACATATATATAAATGACTCAGAACTACCATCAGGTACAATGTCAGTAATTACAATAATATATACAAATAAGAATATATGTGTGTATGAGTGAGCTCCAGGTAACTCTAAGACTCAACCAGTGTACGACTGAACTTCTCATAAGCTAGCTGCTCTAACAAACTGACAATCAGAACAGCTTGATTGACCAGTAAAATGACCAATTCGCAGAACAGCAATATAACAGGCAACAGCAACACAGCGTCAGGAACAAGGAGATAGAAAATCGACCCTAACTGGGGACCATCAGTAGATCCTCCAAAACAGTCACAAAACTCCCTTTCTACTGAAGCTAGGTTCAGCATAAACAATCCCAAACTGTGGCGGTGCACAGATGCCTTATCGAATTAGGTCTGGAGCTATAGCTTGAGACCTGAGTTTTATCAGAGTGTCAATGTGACACACAACCCAGAACAACATCGAAAATCACTGTCTAGTCTATTCTCTGTGAACAGAGTTACACAGAGTTCTGAGAAGTATGATTCGCCTCACCAACGAATGCATACTCTACCCAACAGAGTCTAATGTCGAGAAAACAAGTAGAAATAGGAGTGAGGTGTTGACTCGACGATGGTCAGCAGGCCAGAGAGAGAAAGGAAAGAGGAACAACCACCCAGCTCAGGTGTGTTCAGCGACTGACTCCTCCCAGCAACTAGACGCCGGCAGCATAACAGTAGTTTGCCAACTCTAAGGCAGTTACGACACACTCTCCAACACAATATAAAATATTACATCCTACCTAATAAATATAGCTAAGTCAAATAGCTCAAATAATAGTCTAATAATAATATAAAGCAAGATATTAACGATTTAGCTATTATCGAGAATATCAGCAATATAAAATTATAGAAAATGGAAATATACAATATATACATTGAGGCCCAATTCTGGGGGCGCAATACCCCCCATCACGACAAACGGTCGCACTAGGAGAAGTAATAATTGGTACAAATGTCTCTTTCATGTTTCTTAAAGTATCAACCCGAGTCCCTCAGAAGTTAACTCTTAAATTACTTTTCTACAGTGTCATTTCACTAAGATATGCCCCTCGTACTAGGGTAGTATACAACTTCGTATATCAGCATAATCACGGTAATGTCCATACACTGATGTAGAGGTGACAGCATAGAGACATCTGAGGCTCGAACAGTGGTGGTCATAGTAGTGACGAATTACACAACAGCAGTCTTGTGCGATAGCAGACGACATTCCACTCTAATACAGTGGTAGTGGAATGTGAAGCAGCAAGGACTGGACAGCATGAGGAAGCTTGAGAGAATAAGGTGTGTGGAGAAGTGGGGGGGGGGTCGCTGTGGAGCAGTCTGCTCGGCAACAAACATCGCCCACCAAACACTACTGGTGTACCCTTCAAACTCCCTGGTCAAGACTAGTACCCTCCAGGTGTACCCTTCAAACTCCCTGGTCAAGACTAGTACCCTCCAGGTGTACCCTTCAAACTCCCTGGTCAAGACTAGTACCCTCCAGTTGTATCCTTCAAACTCCCTGGTCAAGACTAGTACCCTCCAGGTGTACCCTTCAAACTCCCTGGTCAAGACTAGTACCCTCCAGGTGTACCCTTCAAACTCCCTGGTCAAGACTAGTACCCTCCAGGTGTATCCTTCAAACTCCCTGGTCAAGACTAGTACCCTCCAGGTGTATCCTTCAAACTCCCTGGTCAAGACTAGTACCCTCCAGATGGTCAACTTTATTTAAATATCTTTGAAGAACTCAGTTTCCCCAGATGGACTCTCGCCATCTTATCTGCTCAGTTAAACAAACACAATAACTGTACTCTGAGGATCATGTATTATGCTTCACTGAAATTATTTAGCTCAACGCAGATTTAATTTTTAACACAGCGAGGTAACGAGAGCCGAGAAAAAGAAAAACACTTTCATTGTCATTCATTCAGTCACTGTCTTGTCAGCAGTGCGTCTACGTCACGGTTCGGATGACCTCAAAGCCTTCAGAGTTGTGGCACTGTGCTTTCCACCTCCAGGACTCAAGTCTGGCTGAATCCTTTCATAAATGTTACCTTGTTCACACTCTAACAGCACGTTGAATCATAACAACCACTTGCCTCCACTCATATCTAAAGCACTCGAAACCTCCCTAACCCCCTAGTAATCCTCTTTTACTCCCTCCTCTCTAAATATCCAAACTATGTCAACAACTGTGTCCTCTTCAGCCTTCTGAATAATAATTTTAGTAACCTAGCGCCTCTTTTTAATCTCCAGACTCCGAATTCTCTGCACTACACATCAACCTCAAACATCTCCACCTCCTCCAGTCTTTTCTTCGCAGTAATGTTTACAACCCATGTTTCACACACACTTACAACAGTGCTGACCACTATATCAGAGTATAGCGTTGACCACTATACAACGGAACATTCACGATTTTTGCTTTCTGTAGATGAAGTTCTGTCTCCACAGATGCCTCAGTACTCTACCCACCTTCTTCCTTCGTTAGTTCAGTGGCTCATCTCATCTCTCACAGAATCATCTGCCGACAAGTCCACTCCCAGATATCTGAGAACATTAACTTCCACTATTGTCCCTCCAATCTAATATGCGATCTTTCATTGCCTAGATTTTTTGATGCTTTCATCATCTTGCTCTTTCATATTTTCACTTTTCATTTCCTTCTTTTACATATCCTCCCAAACTCTTCTACCAATCTTCAACTTCTCTTTAAAATCTCCCAAAAGCACTGCGTCATCAGCAAATGCAAATATGATAACTTCCACATTATATTAGTCACTCTGAATCCTACACCTCTCCCAACACTCTAGCATTCACTTTTACAATTCCATCTATAAATATGTTAAACAAACATGGTGACATCACACATCCCTCTCTAAGGCCTACTATTACCTGAGCCTCACTATCTTCATAAAAACCTAACTGCTTTAAGCAACCTATTCCATATACTAGCAACATCTGCCACATTGCTCCTCTATCCACCCTATCATATGACTTTTCTAAGTCCATAAATGCAATTAAAATTTAAGTAATGTTCACCCAAATGCTTCAGTGGAAACACTGTCTACACATCCGCTACACTTCTTAAAACTCACCTGTTCCCTTGCAGTCGTGTTCTTTGTATTTTAATACTAACTATACACTTTACCCAGTATACTCAGTAGGTTTATTCCCCTATAATTCATACACTCACTTTTGTCTCCTCCTATATGCAAAGGAACTAAGTATGATCTCTGCCATTTTCTACATACTTTTAACTTTTACGTGCAAATATTGAACAGATACACCAACCACTCCAAGCCATATCCCCGCCAGCTTTTATTATTTCTGTCTTAATCCCATTTATCCCAGTTGCTTTACCCCCTTTCATTCTAGTGACTGCCTCGTGCACCTCCCCCACACTCACATCTGTGTGTTCCTTACTCTTAAAAGATGTTGTACCTCCCTGCCCAGTGAAAGAAATCACTGCCTCATTCTCTTCAAATATTACCTCCACTTCCCCATTTGATTCTCCTCTTTTCTTTTTCTAACTTTTAAATCCATTTGTTTTCTTAGCTTTCTCATCATACTGATCTCACTCCAAGACCTTTTCTTATTCTCAGGAAAATTTAGTGATAAAACCTAACTCTCTCTCTCTTTCATTAATTCCCGTTTTGCCCTCCCTCACCACTCTCTTAACTTTACTCTCCATATTCTCCAGCTTCCACATATTACCTCTACATTGTAAAAACCTCTCATATGCACACTTTTTCTCCTTTACCACTCTCTTTACCTCGTCATTCCACCAATCGCTCCTCTTCCCTCTCGCACCCTCCTTCCTATTGACACTGAACTACATGAATTAATTATTTGTAATACAAAATATATGAGAAATATAATAATAATAATAATAATAATAATAATAATAATAATAATAATAATAATAATAATAATGAACCTTTAAAATTACTTAGGATCATCTCAGAATGTGGCGATGTTGAGCCTAATATTTACCCAGCCATCCAAGGCCTTACGTGCAGATTAGTAGTCATAATAGAAAGGGCATTTCCTTGGGATTTAAGAGAAAAGATGAAGGTGGTGGTTAAATCTCCAATATAGCGTCCTAGCGCCTCTCTGCGTGTGAGTCAATGCTTGAATTTTATTGAATTTAATTAAGGAGACCACGACCTTAATCAACTGTTGCACTCTTTCTCATGACACTGCGTGTTATGTAGATGGTGTTACAAGTTTGGTTTCAGGGTTGGAACAATTACAGGAGGACCCCACTATACAGTGCTTCGCTATACAGCGTTTCGCTTTACGGCGTTTCGCTAATGCAGCCGTTTTCAATTATACCCATTCATTTATTCAGACTTCTTACAATAAATATATTGACCGCTCAAAGCATGGAAGAAAATATTTTAAAGTAAGTAATGTGCATACTGTTCATACATTTTTTTAGGCCTAGCTCTATTGCTCACTTAATATCTGACGGTGCAAACATGTTATCAGGCTTTTAAATGCATTTGAAAGTGAAAAAAAGGCTATGTTTCACTTTACAGCGATTTTAACTTTACAACAGTAGCCCAGAATCTAACCTGCTGTATAAGTGGGGCCCCTCCTGTAGTCACGTGACTCGGTTGTCATAGGATTGTTATGGCAGCCAATGAGACAACAATTCCAGGCAAAACTATTCTTTGCCTGGGCATCATTTTATTGCCACTGGTTACATTGTCCAGCTAATAAGACATGTAACCTACACGTCTCATCTCCAGTAAGGGAATCAATGATTGATAACTCGTTCACTTATGACACACAATGTTAATCAATCCAATAATAACATCAATAATGATCTTAAATACCGGAAAATGGGGGAAAAATATTTTACACTTGTAATGTGTACTCCAGCAGTCCAGAATACCTCCGTCCTTAAAATAGGGATTAATGTAAACTCCCAGAATACTGTATTTACACTGAGCGAAATGCACCTCTCTTTGTATACAGATCCCCCCTTTTCTCTATATATAATTTTTTCTCTCTCCCTTCATTCCTTTCCTCTTTTAGTTTCTTAGTTTTTATATACATTACTCATTCTATCTTCCCTTGTTATGTTTCTCAACAGATTGTCATCTCGGGTTTCATATTTCATCATTTATTTCATTCCTTTTCAGCAGATCTTCCAATAGTGAATAATATGTAGTATGATGTGTGTATGTATGAAAGGATATATTCTTGTAAATTTGAATATGTTATATATATATATATATATATATATATATATATATATATATATATATATATATATATATATATATATATATATGTATACTATATATATATATCAACATTGCGACTAGCCGAGGACTCGAACCCGTGTAGTTTTAGCTCGCCTCATGGTGAGAGAAAATTCACGACACTCTAACGCAATTAGCACGCACTCGCTTCAGTAACAATCGCAACCTTCCTCTAACTAGAATACTCAGGTGTTGAAAGTTTGAAGCCGATAAGAAGAGTCTTGCTCTAGTTATAGCATGGAAACCAAAACTCAGGCATGATCTATATAAAATAGGTCGGAAGACACCTGCAAATGCCAATAATTGCATGAACCTTTTCATTTACAGTATACCTGGAGATACCAGGCCTCATGGTGGATCAGGGTCTGATCAACCAGGCTGTTACTGTTTAAAATTTGAAGCCGATCGGATGAGGCGTTCTCAGTTTATACACGATAACCACGGAGGAAGAAAGAAGGAAAAAAAATGTAATCCACTTAAAAATACCTCCTGGAGATAATTAAATACCACATCACAAATTACAATAGTAATATTTACTCTTTATTGGTACTGAAGGAAGACCACGGAGCGGCGGCGTCCCAGGGTTAGAAAGTGAGATGCGATACTTTGGAAAAAGACACTTGTATATACTTCAGGACATTTATTATAGGACATATTTGGCCAGGAGTGGCTTCTTTGGTACTATTGAAGCCACTCCTGGCTAAATATTTCTTATGAAAAATGTCCTGAACTGTACATAAGTGTCTGTTTCAACATACCATTTGTCAGGTGTGATAGTGTTTGTATATCGACAGGTCCGCGCCCACCGTGACGACTGGGAAGCTGAGCGCAGCGAGAAGCGTGCTACACAGACCGCCCTCGCTGAGGCGCAAGCCAGGACAGCACTTCTCCTGCACGAACTACAGCTCCTGCAAGCCAAGGTACCACTCACCATCACTCTTGTGATCTACACTTTCACTGTGACCCTCAACCTGTTGTTTTCACCTTCATCGTGACCCTCAACCTGTTGTTTTCACCTTCATCGTGACCCTCAACCTGTTGTTTTCACCTTCATCGTGACCCTCCACCTATTGTTTTCACCTGCATTGTCTGCTTCCGCCTCTGGTTTGTGTTCCTGACTGTTCCTGGTCAGCGAGACGTTTCTCTGCTTGTATCATGACTTAACTACAGGATCTTCATCATGGTAAGTTATCTCCACCATAATTTATGACTTGCAACAAGACTTCAAATTTGCAACAAGACTTCAGACTTGCAACAAGACTTCAGACTTGCATCTGGACCAGCGATTTGAATCTTGATATGCGACCCAAACTTATCACATAATCTACACATTGACATGCTACCCACACTGTAACCTGTGACCCACACTGTAGCCTGTGACCCACACTGTAACCTGTGACCCACACTGTGACCTGTGACCCACACTGTAACCTGTGATCCACACTTTAACCTGTGACCCACACTGTAATCTGTGACCCACACTGTAATCTGTGACCCACACTGTAACCTGTGACCCACACTGTAACCTGTGACCCACACTGTAACCTGTGACCCACACTGTAACCTGTGACCCACACTTTAACCTGTGACCCACACTGTAATCTGTGACCCACACTGTAATCTGTGACCCACACTATAACCTGTGACCCACACTGTAACCTGTCACCCACACTGTAACCTGTGACCCACACTGTAACCTGTGACCCACACTGTAACCTGTGACCCACACTTTAACCTGTGATCCACACTGTGACCTGTGATCCACACTGTAACCTGTGACCCACACTGTAACCTGTGACCCACACTGTAACCTGTGACCCACACTGTAACCTGTGACCCACACTGTAACCTGTGACCCACACTGTAACCTGTGACCCACACTGTAACCTGTGACCCACACTTTAACCTGTGACCCACACTTTAAACTATGACCTACACCTTGACATTCACTCTGTAGACATGTGACCTGTGACCAAGCTTCTCAGACGAGTCGTGAATTGGCTATTACTACCATAATAATATGCACAAAATTAATTACTTTGCATTTGTCTACAATTAAGGTCGACTTCCCTGTTTTTAACCACAGCGTCAGCAGACAGTAATATGTAGACCCCACGTCAGCAATATCTAGGCCCAGCGTCAGTAATATCTAGGCCCAGCGTCAGTAATATCTAGGCCCAGCGTCAGTAATATCTAGGCCCAGCGTCAGTAATATCTAGGCCCAGCGTCAGTAATATCTAGGCCCAGCGTCAGTAATATCTAGGTCCCTCTGAATGTTTCAACATTCAGCCTCAGATATATGTTTTCTGATTTCATTTCATATATGAACTTTGCGATTCCTATTTTTTAAAAGTCTAAATGAACTCAACATACATGCCATGTATACATGTCGTTCAACATACATACCATGTATACAGGTCGTTCCATACTGGTATTAACCCAGTCCTAAAACTTTTCTGGGAATGTTGAAACGCAGTTTATGAAGGAAATATGTTGTTGTTACAGAAAATAATATCCATTCAATTTGACTAACAGAGCAAGGTTCTCCTCCCAAGGGTTAATGGAAAAAATATACGAAAGTAGCCATTAGAGAAAATCTTGTAGCTTGGAAGAAATTGCAAGAGTGAGCGTCCATTAACCTATACGCACTTCTCTGATTCCCAGTAGAGCAGAATGTTGTAGAGTTTATTTGTTCACATTGTCCGAGGTTCAGATATATTATTTGGAACCTTATGATCAAACTGCCTCCAAAGTCACGGAACACCTGGAGTATACCTGGAGGGGTCAACGCCCCCGCGGGCCTATCCGACACCAGGCCTCACGGTAAACCGACGTACGAACCACAGCCCGGCTGATCTGGTACTGACTTTAGGTGCCTGTCCATCGCCTTCTTGAAGACAGCCTGGGGTCTATTGGTCCCCAGTCTTTGGCCCCTGACACTTATTGTGTTGTCTCTTAGCGTACCCGTGGCGCCTCTGCTTTTTATTGGGAAGATGCTGCCTCTCCTGCCAAGTCATTTGCTTTCGTAAGGAGTGATTTTCGTGTGCAGATTTATCACTAGTCTCTCTAGGATTTTCCAAGTGTATATTATCATGTATCTTTCTCGCCTGCGTTCCAGGGAATACTAATCAAGGGGCTTTCAATCGTTCCCAGTAATTTAGGTGCTTCATTGTACTTATACGTGACGTGAAAGTTGTTCTCTGTATATTCTAAAGGTCTTCAATTTCACCTGTCTTGAAAGGGGCCGTTAGTGTACAGCAGTAGTCCAGCCTAGAGAGAACAAGCTATTTGAAGAGAATCATCATGGGCTTGGCATCCCTAGTTTTGAAGGTTCCCATTATCCATCCTATCATTTTCCTAGCAGATGTGGTAGATACATTGTTGTGATCTTTGAAAGTGAGATCCTCTGACATTATCACTCCCAGGTCCTTCACATTAGTTTTTCGCTCTATTGTGCAGTTGGAATTTGTTTTATACTCCCATAGTTTTAATTTCCTCGAGTTTTCCATAGCGGAGTAATTGAAATTTCTGTTCATTGAACTTCATATTGTTTTCTGCGGCCCATGTTAGGATTTGATTGATGTTCTCTTGGAGACTAACAGTGTCTTCGATGGTGGACACTGTCATGCAAATTCGAACGTTATCCGCAAAGGAAGACACGGTGCTGTGGCTTACATCTCTGTCTATGTCAGATATGAGGAAGACGAACAAGATGGGAGCGAGTACTGTGCCTTGTGGAACAGAGCTTTTCACTGTAGCCGCCTCTGATTTTACTCTGTTTACTATTACTCTTTGTGTTCTATTTGTTAGGAAATTATAGAGCCATCGGCCAACTTTTCCTGTTATTCCTTTATCACGCATTTTGTGTGCTATTACACCATGGTCACACTTGTCTGAGACATTCGCAAAGTCTGTGTATAATACATCTGCATTTTGTTTGTCTTCTAGAACATCCAGGACCATGTCATAGTAGTGCAGTAGCGGGAGATTCATCTATAAAAACTTGCATTTGTAGTTACAGCGGTGGCCCATGCTAACCTCCCTATGATGTATAAAAATACCTAGTTGTAGCCAGCTGGCCCAGTGGTTTACGCACTGACCTGGAGTTTTACGACTCACTAGCCATAGGTTCTAACCCCACCCGTTACCGTGGTTTGTTTGTTATTACGATTTCGTGAGTCAAAAATGTCATGTTAGTTGTATCTGTGTCCATATATCTAAGACGATGCTGGTTGCTGGGAGTGAGTTACCTGGAGAGGGTTTCGGGGGTCAACGCCCCCACGGCCCGGTCTGAGACCAGGCCTCATGGTGGATCAGGGTCTGATCAACCAGGCTGTTGCTGCTGACCGCACGCAAGCTGACGTACGAACCACAGCCCGGTTGGTCAGGTACTGACTTTAGGTGCCTGTCCAGCGCCTTCTTGAAGACAGCCAGGGTCTATTGGTAATCCCCCTTATGTATGCTGGGAGGCAGTTGATGTGATTTATACCGGACCTTAACATAATTACTGAATGATTTCCTTTGTATTACTTAGCTTAATGTTCTTGTTATTATTAGCGTTATTATGACACACATGAATGTTATGTTATTATTAGCATTATTATGACACACATGAATGTTATGTTATTATTAGCATTATTATGACACATGAATGTTATGTTATTATTAGCGTTATTATGACACACATGAATGTTATGTTATTATTAGCATTATTATGACACACATGAATGTTATGTTATTATTAGCATTATTATGACACACATGAATGTTTCAGCTAACGGAGAGTGAGAGCAAGAGGGGCTTATGTTGGCGGTGTGTGCTGCCCCGAGGTGGTGATCACGGAGGTGGGGGCGGTGGTGGTTGCGGAGGGCGGGCCACTACCACCACAACCACCACCGCCCCACCACCACCACCGCCACCACCGTCGACAACAACTACCAGCACTACCAGCACCACCCAAAGCACCACCACCCAGGCCTCTCCCGTTACGGCCACTCTACCACCTTCACCACCACCTCCACCAACTCCTCCGACGCATGAGCTGCCTCAGGTGGGTGCGTCTGAGCAAAGCTCACACCTCTACAGCTCAATTGTCTTCAAAGGTTTGTTAAGTTATACCATGAATTAAGGAAAGATCCTGGACTTCACCTTACGAAACAGACAAAGCAAATGCGATAGTAATTATGGACAAGGTAGATTATAGTGGAAAAATAAACATGATATTAGGAGACAGGAGAACTTACGTGCCCCTTAAAGGAGGGTAAATTTTGAACCAATTAAACTACGCCTTCCTTAGGCAGATATTTTGTCGTTTCATAAAAGTATTCTTCTACAAGACCCAAAATAAAGCAAGGTCTGTGGGCACAGTCGATACAAAATATGATGTATTGTACTCACTTGTTTATGGTACTAGAAGTCGAGTCTCTGCTCCTGACTCAAACTGGCCATTACTGGGCTTCCTCTCTCCTGGCTTCGTGAAACTTATCATATATATTCCTAAAGCTGCGTATGGATGCTGCCTCTATTTCCTCTCTGTTCCGGTCGTTCTATTTCTTGACTACTGAGGCTCAAGAAATATTTCCAAATATTCCTGTGATTCACAAGTGCATATGTATGTGTATGTATGTGTACGAATGAACTTACATGCGAATGTATGTGTGTGTATGTGTATTCCCATTGAATGTGCATATGTTGTATGACCTTCCTCATAAAAGCTGGCAGTTTTTAAACGTATTTTTTTTAGTTTTGAATAACTAAACATGTAAGCTGTCAGGTAACCCATCTAGAAAGTTTTCTAAACTAATTATCATCTACCACTGAATGTCTAGAGGTGTGTGTGTGTACTCACCTATTTGTGGTTGCAAGGGTCGAGACTTAGCTCCTGGCCCCGCCTCTTCACTGACCGCTACTAGGTCCTCTCTCTCCCTGCTCCATGAGCTTTATCATATTTCGTCTTAAAACTATGTATGGTTCCTGCCTCCACTACATCACTTGCCAGACTATTCCACTTCCTGACAACTCTATGACTGAAGAAATGTGTGTGTGTGTGACCTATCAGTTAATTATGTTATCCAGGGCCTTCTCAGCCCTGGATAACATAGGATTTCTTACCTCTATCTAGACAAGGGCAGTTTGTATGTCCTGGTGTGGTCATATTTCTGGTATCCTGAAGGCTTCACTGGGTGGACCTTCCACGTCAGCAGTAACCCATTAACATGTCTATTTGAATGCATTCAACCTGTACAGTTAACAGGTACTCACCATCTCGGTGCCTGGATGTGTGTAGGTGATTAAATCCCTTTAGGAACACCGGGAAATAGGGAAATACATATATGAGTCACAGTTACCACCCGGACTAGTGACATCAAAGTCGTCTTGTTGGTATGTGTCGTATGCGTGACTTGTCAGGGAGAGTTCCTCCTCTGAGGCTTGGTCCCAGACCGGGCCGCGGGGGCGTTGACCCCCGGAACCCTCTCCAGGTATACTCCAGGTATACACTTGTAATGTGACTGAGGAGCTTGGCTTGGGTAGGCTGTGAGCTGCCCTTCCTGAAGACTGTGGTGTAACTGCATAGCCCTAGTTGAAGGTAATAACATGTACTAGGCTAATTAATCTACATCTAACTCTAGCTTAACTTGTGTACTTATAAAAGAGAGTTTGTAGAAATCTGTTAATTAAGACTCTACAGTTAAATTAATCATACGATTAATGCTGTTGGAACTGTAGGTTTGACAGACGTGTAAGTTCACGTATCATCTACTGTCCTCACACTTCCTCTACCCCAAGACACAGCAATAACTGGGAATCAAAGAAATTCTTGCTCGATTCCCCACACTTAACGTATAATATTGCATCTTGTAGCAGCACAAGTGATAGTTATTCACTGTCGAGAATTGGACCTTGACTGTCTAATGCGCCTCTTAGAGGAAAGTTCAAGTTTTATTTTTTATATTCAAACACATAAATAGAAGAATGAGGTCAATGATGACTCATAAGATGTATGAGAAGTGTATTTTGATATTAATGGGAAGTATGAGTTAGTGTAGACGAGTGAGAGAACTCAAGAGACATAATGAAAGTAATAGACAAATTTAGTGATCTTAGAGTTCAGTGTCTAGTATGAGTGAATATATCGAGTAATAAGGTTGTATGTGATATTTCCGTTAATTAAGTAGTTACTGTACATTCTTTACTATTGAATGAAACATGCGCTTTATTTATACATGTCAACAGAGTAGGTATGGCAGGAGTAACTAAGAGTTGGTTGTGTTTTACAGGCCCCACTGAAGGGTTGGATTCCAGTCTCCATGTTGCACCAAATCGCCTTTAGTGGTGCTACCCCGGAGCACCAGACGCCAGTAGTCCAAGACCACAAGCGCTCCCAACAGCCGTCCAGAGCTCCTGTTCAACATCACCGTCACCAGCAGCAACACCATCATCATCAGGGCAAGGGGCAGGGACAAACAGCAAGTAGTGTACTAACACCCCGACCCACAACTCTCAACACCAGCAGCAATATCAAGAGAGGTGAGGTGGACCTCCAGTTGGGGTTGGAACATGCTGTCCCTCGCATCACTGGTAGTGGTAGCGAGAGTAAGGCACTCAGTCCGAGAACCTGTGTGCCGGAGACCAAGAACCTGGTTATAGGGGCGACAGACGATAAGAAAAAATATGAAGCCATGGGAGCCCGACCCAAAATTCTAGGCAACCTACAGAGCGTAACAGGTAAAGGTCTAGGGTTGCTGGAAGACGAGAAGACAGCAAAACACCGAGCACGTTCCATCTTGGCCAGTGCCATACCCGTGTCACCTGTGTCCAGTGGACCTTCCATGCCGTGTGGCTCCAGCATCATGAAAAGTCCATCCGTGCCTAATATGCCAAAAGGTTACATGCCCATCACTTCCACTGTTCTCACCCCAATCAACTTTCGATCACCCTTTGTGGCACACAAGCGGCCCTCAACTATGAAACAGGTGGCTCAAGCAGCCCAAATTGCCCTCCAAATCTCATCTTCATCCGGCAGCTCTTCCACCTCCTCCACTCACGGACGAAATGGGTCTTCGGCAGCCTCCATCGGTGGGGCGCTGACCACTACCACCCCTGCCAGTGGCTGTCACACCACACCCACAACAACACATATCCTAGCTAGTGACACTATTAACACAGTTAGTACAAATGGTAATAAACAGATTAATAACACGGTAATAACTACCCAGGATGACAGAGTTAAGTCCCCCACTACTACAAATCAAGAAAACAAAGTGACAAATGACAATAGCGAGAAAAACGAACCAGAGATCAATACACCTTCAACAGCAGGAAGTAGAAAAGGAGATATACGTTCTTCCACTGCCATAAAAAGAGGACAGTCATCGGAGGAAACGCTAACAGTCTCCAGTATTTCTTGTTCTAGTCCAACTACAACCCTCCCTTGTACAAATACTTGCGGTAACACCTTCATCACATCTTGTTCCAACGTGACTGCCGTCACCACGACAGTGTCTTGCTCCAGCCTAGCTTCCCTCACTACCACTACTACCACCTCATCATTACCCAGTCTAATTGCTTCTAGTGTCAATGCTGAGACTTTTTCTTCTGGAATGGCTGGTCACAATTCCGTCAGTAGTGTCCATTGTCAACCTTCTTGTAGTAACACGACAACTTTTCAGTCATCTTCTCAGTCTAGCAAAGTGTCTCTAAAATCCACTACCAGCACCACGACATCTCCCACAGTCACCACTGACACTGTATCTAATCCTTCCACAGACATCACTGTGGTGTCTCAAAATACAACCAGTAATGAAAATATGGTTAATGTATCATCAACCTCTCAGAACTTCCCCAGAACTGACCTACCCTCAGAGACATCCTACATTAACACCACGAGTTCCCAATCCTCTAGTACTTCCAGCAACACGACAGCCTTTGCATCTATCACCGTCACCACTACAGCCACAGGAACCAACATCCCGCCTGCGGCTTCAACATATTCTTCAGCCACGTCGTCCCGCTCCTCGTCACCTGGAATTTCCCTCACCACCTTCGGCCTAAACTCAGAAGGCCGAGGCATCCCTGGAGCCATATTCTTTGCTTTGGGCTCCGACCAAAGGGGTGTCCGTAGCCCACAGCCTTGCACATCCCCACGACCCTCCAACTCTTCTCTAGGTGTGAAGAGTCCCACTCCCGAATCTGTGACTGCTCCAAAAACACAGAGAGACACACTGCCACCCTCGGGAGTCAAAAGTCCCCCAATAATTGTGAATAGCTGCCTCGGACCAACCACTGTTAAGGAAGAACACTGGTGGTCGGTGGAGAGTCCTGGTAGGCCTCAAGGTCAAGGCAAAGTGGTTAATTCCACCTGGGTGAGGCTCATGGGAGGTCAAGCAAACAGTCGCCAGGGTTCAGGTCTACCTTGGCGGACCGCTCGGGCAGTGTCTGGTCAGCAACTAAACCAGGCACGGCGGGCCTCTCACGACGACTATACAAACGGTCCTGTGTCGCCCAACACGTCGTCGTCAACGGCAACTTTCCACTACACCCCCGCCGTGAACTCTCCCCCGTCGTCCACATTGTCGTCCGCCACTAACTCCGCCGCTTCCTCACCTCCACCCACACTCCATCACAGATCCAGTGACGACCTCAAGTCAATGGCCTCAAAGAATATTGCCTCGGCCATTATAAGTTACGAGCTGGGGACTAAATGTGAGGGAGCAGGGAGTGGGACGGGATCTTCCGGAGCCCAGAGCAGCAGCAGCGACGGAGTAGCCACCCTCACCCGTAAACACCTTGTCTGCCCATCCTGCCAGATGCTCTTCCCGCCAGATAAACATATCAATTTCCTTGATCACTTCGAGGTCTGCCACGGCCCTGAGTATGCCGATCTCTGAGCAACACTATGTTAAGTAACGTTGAGGATCGCTAGACATTAATAAAATAAACACCTGTATAATGAATGGCAACCCAGTCCAACCAACTACTCCGAGGTGCAAACACAAACAACAATCCTACATGTCTTCCATATTATCCTTGAACTTATTCCGCTTGTATTAATTAATACATAAGCATTACACGTGTTGCAGAGGTAAACATTTAGTGATAATGTGTACAAGAGAGAGATTATATTGTGACAGAGCAACCCATCCTTCAGTATAAACTCACCGACTTACTAGATACTCACCAGGTCTGAAACTGAAGGAGAACTGGAGGGGGAGGAGTAGGAGGGCACTGCGTTGAAGGGGAGGAGTAGTACACTGCTTGGACGTACAAGAATTTTGAGGCACTCTGCTCTACGTCATCCCCTAATACCTGATCTTCACCCACGCACTAAGTTTCAGTCGGTGGAAGTTGAACACCTCACATATGACTTTCACATGTCTACATAACCTTCCAAGCTGATGCCTGACTAACTCTATTTTACGAGTTGCTCCAGAGGCAGCTCCAGGCACTTGCAGGCACCTGCAGGCATCCCTCACCTGCACTCCACACTCATCTCACTGCTCCTCTCTCACTCTCTGCTGTCTCTCCCTGTCTACTCCCTGTCAACTACCTGTCCACTCCTGACAACCCCTCATTTCCAGTTCCATCTCTTGGGCTCTAAGAAATATCTATTATTATTATTATTATTATTATTATTATTATTATTATTATTATTATTATTATTATTATTATTAATTATTATTATTATTATCGTTGTTATTATTATCGTTATTAATGTTGATTTTATTATTATTAATTATTATTAGTATTATTATTACATTATTATATTCTTAGGAAAGCGCTAATTCCTCAAGGGTCATATAATGTCATACATTTTAAACTAAGAGAATGAAATTGACATAAATAGTTTATTATTACGTTCGTGAGAGCAGCGCTAAACCTTCATGGGCCACAATCGCCCTTGCAGCCAAGGAAGGAGAGGTAGGGTCTAATTCCTTGGATCAAGAGAGCTTCGCCCGCGGTAAAGAACCCCCTCACTTGAGGGGGTGGCTTATTAATATAAATCTAAATACAATTTATATTCTTGTATTGAGCTTAAAGTGTACCAGAGACACAGTCATCTGGACGACCCTCCATCGTTATCTTTAAAGAAAGATAAAGAAATAGACCTTGTGCAACATCTGGGTTTCTCGTAGACGTTTCGCCCTCCAGTGGCTTTATCATAACACGAAGAAATTGGTAATATATAGAGCAGTCAGTAGAAGATGAGGTAATCAGTCCCTGAGCCCAGGAGATATTAACTTTAGCCAGTTGACTGGAGCAATTTGATAGGGAATCTTGAGTCTAGTGGCTCTCTTGATACGATCCAAGATTGTTTTTTTAATCAGTTTGTGACAGAACTAACTAGAGGAAACAACCTGCTTGACTTGACTTGGTTCTTGCCGTGATAAGCACCGTAGGTACACACGTGTCTGAGTCATCATGCTGTGATGAGCACCGTAGGTACACACGTGTTTGAGTCATCATGCTGTGATGAGCACTGTAGGTACACACGTGTCTGAGTCATCATGCTGTGATGAGCACCGTAGGTACACACGCGTCTGAGTCATCATGCTGTGATGAGCACTGTAGGTACACACGTGTCTGAGTCATCATGCTGTGATGAGCACTGTAGGTACACACGTGTCTGAGTCATCATGCCATGATGAGCACGGTAGGTACACATGTGTCTGATTCATCATCCTGTCGGTACTGAATACCAATGATATACAGCTAAAGAAAGAATCCACCGAGGCTTCCAGCTGGACCCCCATCCATCGTCAACGTTCAAGGACCCTCCGAGGCAATTTTCGATCAAGAGTGAACATATAACTGGTTATTACGACATTCTCATTGCTATCCTGAATACATACATTTCTAAATATATTAATTAAACTTCCTGAATCATCCACCCCTCTAACATATCTGTGTAATGTGTATAATGGATTTAACTCATCCCCGCCTACCCATCCTGACAACACCAGTTGAGAGAATTTTTGATATAAGGAATGAATGTATCTATACACTAAAAAAGACTTCTCATGCACGGACTTAGGCCTGTAAAATTCACTCACTATTTCCTGTCAACACCGGGAATATCTTACTGCTTTTAAGTACAAGAAACACGATAAAACCATTGATATTACTCCGCCAGTGCCTGTTCGTCATGTATTCTTAGCTCCCCAGTTATCTGGGTTATCGCCTCCCCTCCTCTTCCTTCTCACCACGTTATATGATTCAGTGGTGAACGATGGTGTTCAAATAACTATTCTTATCGAACTAGATAAGGAAAAACATTGATCCCATTGATCCTTTCTCACAGTGTTGTTGTTGTCAGTCTGAGAGCCACGACCTGGACTCCAGACGTCCTCCCTCCAGAGTCTGAGAGCCACGACCTGGACTTCAGACGTCCTCCCTCCAGAGTCTGAGAGTCATGACCTGGACTCCAGACGTCCTCCCTCCAGAGTCTGAGAGCCACGACCTGGACTCCAGACGTCCTCCCTCCAGAGTCTGAGAGCCACGACCTGGACTCCAGACGTCCTCCCTCCAGAGTCCTGAACACCAGCCACTCTTCCTTCGCTGCTTCCCTACAAGAAGACACAGAAACACATTTTATAATTACTCAACAATAATTTAGACACTTCTCTGTTGTATATTACTGTAATAAAAAGGTTTATAAAAATAATATGGGGAACCTAATTTGACATCCATCGCTGTGTCGTCAGACGTTCTCAGAAGTAAATTACTCTTGTTGCTTTTTTCTGACTTGAGACAGTCGGTAAAGCCACTGAATACTAAATTGTGTTCTTATAACAGTGAAATCAGTCCTGCCTTATTGCATTTATTAGTATTATGCCTAGTTAAGTTTTGTTAATTGAGGTTAAATAAGCCTAAGCAACTTAAGTAACATAAGTAAATAAATTGGCTCAGAAAAACAAAATCTACGTTGGTTTTAGGACGGGTTTTGTAATAATTGTATAAGGACATGATGTCTACCTCGTCGGTCTTCAATAAGACCCTTCCTTGTATCTTGGAGAGAGCGGGGAGTGTCTCCAAGGAGAGTGTCTTCAAGGAGAGTGTCTTCAAGGAGAGTGTCTTCAATGAGAGTGTCTTCAAGGAGAGTGTCTTCAAGGAGAGTGTCTTCAATGAGAGTGTCTTCAAGGAGAGTGTCTTCAAGGAGAGTGTCTTCAAGGAGAGTGTCTTCAAGGAGAGTGTCTTCAAGGAGAGTGTCTCCAAGGAGAGTGTCTCCAAGGAGAGTGTCTTCAAGGAGAGTGTCTTCAAGGAGAGTGTCTTCAAGGAGAGTGTCTCCAAGGAGAGTGTCTTCAAGGAGAGTGTCTCCAAGGAGAGTGTCTCCAAGGAGAGTGTCTTCAAGGAGAGTGTCTTCAAGGAGAGTGTCTTCAAGGAGAGTGTCTTCAAGGAGAGTGTCTTCAAGGGACAACCCTTGTTTGGGTGCCCCGTGGTTCGGTTGGCAAAGCACTCACCTCACTAAGTGTCCGTGGTTCAGTCCCCTGCACGGGTGGAAACACTAGATATGTTTCCTTACACTTGCTATCCCTAGCAGTAAGTAGGTACCTGGGTGTAAGTCGACTGGTGTGGGTGGCATCCTGGGGGATGGATAGTATACCGCAGATAGTGGTGGGCTTTAAAATGAGCCGAGGTTGGACAACAAACAACCCTTCACCCGTAAAACTGATCTGTTCAGGAAAAAGAAGGGAGGGTTCTTCAAGAGGTTTCACTTGAAGGGGAAAGTCTTGATGGGGAGTGTCTTGAAAGGGAGTACCTTGAATGAAGTGCCTTGAAGGGGAGTACCTTAAAGGGGAGCACCTTGAAGTGGAGTACCTTGAAAGGGAGTACCTGGAAAGAGTGTACCTTCAAGTGGAGTACCTGGAAAGGGTGTGCCTTGAAGGGGAGTGCCTTGAAAGGGAGTACACTGAAGGGGTGTACCTCGAAGGTAAGGACCTTAAAGAGGTGTACCTTGAAGGGGCCTACATTGAAGGGGTGTAAATTGAAGGGGAGTACCTGGAAGGGGTGTACCTTGAAGAGGAGTATCTTGAAAGTGAGTACCTTGAAAGGGAGTACCTGAAAGGTGTGTACTTTGAAGGGGAGTACCTTGAAGGGAAGTACCTTGAAGGGGTGTACCTTGAAGGAGTATACCTTGAAGGGAAGTAGCTTGAAGGGGTATACCTTGAAGGGGTGTATCTTGAAGGGGAGTACCTATAAGGGGTACACCTTGAAGGGGAGTACCATAATACTGGTGAAACACTTCCAGTGCCAGGAATTAGCTCTACAGTCCCGTTTCTCGGATTATACCTGATTACCAATAGTCGTATATATCAGTAACAATGCGACTTACAGGAGGAGAATTACTCTGTTACATCACCAGTATTATTAACGTGTTCACGGGGGATGGGATGCAATCCTGTTTGATCCGAGGAAGGGAGTGACAGCTTCAATTCCTACACATCCTCCTGGAAGAGATGCTGTGTGACTGTCTCCATGCTGCTCGACCCCCTGATATTATTTAAATCTGATACAATCAATGCGTTTAACAGATCTTTAGTATTAAATGTGGGAAAATAAAAATATTCCAAAGATATTAAAATCATTTATTATCGCCACTATTACAACAAAAATATTACTAAATACTTATAACGAATTTACACATAACATGAGTTACTTTGCTCACATTACTTATATGCTTATCAAAACTCACTTATAAAAGGTCCAGGTGGGCTCTTTTGTCCTAAAATATTTTGACAGTTGTAATATATATTTTTCTCCTCCGGGATGTATTGTTTACATATATGGTCAGCAATGTTGTTTGCCTTAGTGACAATACTGAAGCACGTAGACAATGTTGTTTGTCTTAGTGACAATACTGAAGCACGTAGACAATGTTGTTTGCCTTAGTGACAATACTGAAGCACGTAGACAATGTTGCTTGCCTTAGTGACAATACTGAAGCACGTAGACAATGTTGTCTGCCTTAGTGACAATACTGAAGCACGTAGACAATGTTGCTTGCCTTAGTGACAATACTGAAGCACGTAGACAATGTTGTTTGTCTTAGTGACAATACTGAAGCACGTAGACAATGTTGTTTGCCTTAGTGACAATACTGAAGCACGTAGACAATGTTGTTTGTCTTAGTGACAATACTGAAGCACGTAGACAATGTTGCTTGCCTTAGTGACAATACTGAAGCACGTAGACAATGTTGTTTGTCTTAGTGACAATACTGAGGCACGTAGACAATGTTGTTTGCCTTAGTGACAATACTGAAGCACGTAGACAATGTTGTTTGTCTTAGTGACAATACTGAGGCACGTAGACAATGTTGTTTGCCTTAGTGACAATACTGAAGCACGTAGACAATGTTGTTTGCCTTAGTGACAATACTGAAGCACGTAGACAATGTTGTTTGCCTTAGTGACAATACTGAAGCACGTAGACAATGTTGTTTGCCTTAGTGACAATACTGAAGCACGTAGACAATGTTGTTTGTCTTAGTGACAATACTGAAGCACGTAGACAATGTTGTTTGTCTTAGTGACAATACTGAAGCACGTAGACAATGTTGTTTGTCTTAGTGACAATACTGAAGCACGTAGACAATGTTGTTTGTCTTAGTGACAATACTGAAGCACGTAGACAATGTTGTTTGTCTTAGTGACAATACTGAGGCACGTAGACAATGTTGTTTGTCTTAGTGACAATACTGAAGCACGTAGACAATGTTGTTTGTCTTAGTGACAATACTGAGGCACGTAGACAATGTTGTTTGTCTTAGTGACAATACTGAAGCACGTAGACAATGTTGTTTGTCTTAGTGACAATACTGAGGCACGTAGACAAAGTTGTTTGTCTTAGTGACAATACTGAAGCACGTAGACAATGTTGTTTGTCTTAGTGACAATACTGAAGCACGTAGACAATGTTGTTTGCCTTAGTGACAATACTGAAGCACGTAGACAATGTTGTTTGCCTTAGTGACAATACTGAGGCACGTAGACAATGTTGTTTGCCTTAGTGACAATACTGAGGCACGTAGACAATGTTGTTTGTCTTAGTGACAATACTGAAGCACGTAGACAATGTTGTTTGCCTTAGTGACAATACTGAGGCACGTAGACAATGTTGTTTGCCTTAGTGACAATACTGAAGCACGTAGACAATGTTGTTTGCCTTAGTGACAATACTGAGGCACGTAGACAATGTTGTTTGCCTTAGTGACAATACTGAGGCACGTAGACAATGTTGTTTGCCTTAGTGACAATACTGAGGCACGTAGACAATGTTGTTTGCCTTAGTGACAATACTGAGGCACGTAGACAATGTTGTTTGCCTTAGTGACAATACTGAGGCACGTAGACAATGTTGTTTGCCTTAGTGACAATACTGAGGCACGTTGACAATGTTGTTTGCCTTAGTGACAATACTGAAGCACGTAGACAATGTTGTTTGCCTTAGTGACAATACTGAAGCACGTAGACAATGTTGTTTGCCTTAGTGACAATACTGAGGCACGTAGACAATGTTGTTTGCCTTAGTGACAATACTGAGGCACGTAGACAATGTTGTTTGCCTTAGTGACAATACTGAGGCACGTAGACAATGTTGTTTGCCTTAGTGACAATACTGAGGCACGTAGACAATGTTGTTTGCCTTAGTGACAATACTGAAGCACCTACACAGTGTTTACCTTTCTCCTTGACACAGTGATAACTTACATGGCACAACCTTGGCACAGTGATAACTTATATGGCACCAACCTGACAAGGTAATAAATATGGCACCACCTTGACACAGTGATAACTTGTATAGCACCACCTAGATAAAGTAATAACTCCCATGGCACCAGCTTGACACAATGGTAACTTATACGGCACCTTACTGATACAGTGATAACTCACATGGCACCTTGACACAGTGATAACTCACATGGCACCTTGACACAGTGATAACTCACATGGCACCTTGACACAGTGATAACTCACATGGCATCAATTGACACAATGATAACTTATATTGCACCACCTTGACACAGTGATAACTTGCATGACACCACTTGACACAGTGATAACTCACATGGCACCTTGATACAGTCATAACTTACATGGCACCACCTTGACACTGTGATAACTCACATGGCACCTTGATACAGTCATAACTTACATGGCACCACCTTGACACTGTGATAACTCACATGGCACCTTGATACAATGATAACTCGCATGGCACCTTGATACAGTGATAAAGCTCATGGAGCAGGAAGAGTGACCTACTAGCGACCAGTGAAGAGGCGGGGCCAGGAGCTGTGACTCGACCTCTGCAACCGCAACTAGGTGAGTACACACACACACACACACACGCACGCATGAACTGAAAGCTTGCTAGATAGTTAAGCTGGAAGATAAAGGGCAAAGGTTTGCAGCAAGACTAGGCCCAGAGCTGGGGAATATGACCTATGAGGAGATACTAGAAGAGCTAAATCTGACGACACTAGAGGAGAGAAGGACCAGAGGTGACATGATTACGGCATACAAAATACTGAGAAGAACTGACAGGGTAGACATGGCGAGTCTGAGAGGCAGGTCTCAGGAACTGACAGGGTAGACGGGGCGAGTCTGAGAGGCAGGTCTCAGGAACTGACAGGGTAGACGGGGCGAGTATGAGAGGCAGGTCTCAGGAACTGACAGGGTAGACGGGGCGAGTCTGAGAGGCAGGTCTCAAGAACTGACAGGGTAGACAGGGCGAGTCTGAGAGGCAGGTCTCAGGAACTGACAGGGTAGACAGGGCGAGTTTCAGAGGCAGGTCTCAGGAACTGACAGGGTAGACAGGGCGAGTCTGAGAGGCAGGTCTCAGGAACTGACAGGGTAGACTGGGCGAGTCTGAGAGGCAGGTCTCAGGAACTGACAGGGTAGACAGGGCGAGTCTGAGAGGCAGGTCTCAGGAACTGACAGGGTAGACGGGGCGAGTCTGAGGCAGGTCTCAGGAATTGACAGGGTAGACTGGGCGAGTCTGAGAGGCAGGTCTCAGGAACTGACAGGGTAGACTGGGCGAGTCTGAGAGGCAGGTCTCAGGAACTGACAGGGCAGACGGGGCGAGTCTGAGAGGCAGGTCTCAGGAACTGACAGGGTAGACAAGGCGAGTCTGAGAGACAGGTCTCAAGAACTGACAGGGTAGACAGGGCGAGTCTGAGAGGCAGGTCTCAGGAACTGACAGGGTAGACAGTGCGAGTTTGAGAGACAGGTCTCAGGAACTGACAGGGTAGACAGGGCGAGTCTGAGAGGCAGGTCTCAGGAACTGACAGGGTAGACAGTGCGAGTTTGAGAGACAGGTCTCAGGAACTGACAGGGTAGACAGGGCGAGTCTGAGAGGCAGGTCTCAGGAACTGACAGGGTAGACAGTGCGAGTTTGAGAGACAGGTCTCAGGAACTGACAGGGTAGACAGGGCGAGTCTGAGAGGCAGGTCTCAGGAACTGACAGGGTAGACAGGGCGAGTTTCAGAGGCAGGTCTCAGGAACTGACAGGGTAGACAGGGCGAGTCTGAGAGGCAGGTCTCAGAAACTGACAGGGTAGACAGGGCGAGTCTGAGAGACAGGTCTCAGGAACTGACAGGGTAGACTGGGCGAGTCTGAGAGGCAGGTCTCAGGAACTGACAGGGTAGACAGGGCGAGTCTGAGAGACAGGTCTCAGGAACTGACAGGGTAGACAGGGCGAGTCTGAGAGGCAGGTCTCAGGAACTGACAGGGTAGACAGGGCGAGTCTGAGAGGCAGGTCTCAGGAACTGACAGGGTAGACAGGGCGAGTCTGAGAGGCAGGTCTCAGGAACTGACAGGGTAGACAGGGCGAGTCTGAGAGGCAGGTCTCAGGTACACAAGGGCACAACAGTAAGATAAAAACACAGATGGTTCACAGGGATGTTTTTTAATATTTCTTTAGCTTTAGTCAGGAAGAGGATTGTTCAACGAAGTGGTAGAGGCAGTTTCCATACATAGTTTTAAAAATAGGTATGATAGGGCTCACGCAGCCAGCAGAAAGTGAACCCAGTGGAGAGGCGGAGCCAAAAGCTGAGATTCGACCCCTGAAACTACAATTAGGTGAGTACACACGCTGTTGCCGTGGTTGTGAACAGACGTCAGCCATCACAACCGGAAGAAACAAGTTACGTTAGGTTAGGTTAGGTTAGGTCAAGTTAGGTTAGGTTAGGTCAGGATATGTTAGGTTAGGTTAGATTAGGTTAGATTAGGTTAGGTTAGGTCAGGTTAGGTTAGATTAGGTTAGGTCAGGTTAGGTTAGGTCAGGTTAGGTTAGGTCAGGATAGGTTAGGTTAGGTCAGGTTAGGTTAGATTAGGTAAGGATAGGTTAGGTTAGGTCAGGTTAGGTTAGATTAGGTTAGGTCAGGTTAGGTTAGGTCAGGTTAGGTTAGATTAGGTTAGGTCAGGTTAGGTTAGGTCAGGTTAGGTTAGGTCAGGATAGGTTAAGTTAGGTCAGGTTAGGTTAGATTAGGTAAGGATAGGTTAGGTTAGGTCAGGTTAGGTTAGATTAGGTTAGGTCAGGTTAGGTTACGTCAGGTTTGGTTAGGTCAGGTCAGGTTAGGATAGTTTAGGTTAGGTCAGGTTAGGAAAGTTTCGTCAGGAAGGAAGACAAGTGTTTCCTGACGCTGGTCTTAGTCATACGATGAGCCGCCACTGGAGCTTTTGGTAATCTGACCGAGACCTTCCGCTGGCTTACCCCTCCACGCCTTCAAAAATTAATGCTATAATTACAGCCAGTGTGGGTAATAATAGTGTCTACGTGTTTGAAAGAAGCAAACAGACTGATATATGTGCTCTGCCTCGCAAAATATGCAATTCAAAAAATTTCTTTGGAAGTTCACCTCGTCAAGGAAAAGCTGGTGTGTTCTCGAGAACAAGCTGGTGTGTGCTCGAGAACAAGCTGGTGTGTGCTCGAGAACTAGCTTGTGTGTGCTCGAGAACAAGCTGGTGTGAGCTCGAGAACAAGCTGGTGTGTGCTCGAGAACAAGCTGGTGTGTTCTCGAGAACAAGCTGGTGTGTGCTCGAGAACAAGCTGGTGTGAGCTCGAGAACAAGCTGGTGTGTTCTCGAGAACAAGCTGGTGTGTGCTCGAGAACAAGCTGGTGTGTTCTCGAGAACAAGCTGGTGTGTTCTCGAGAACAAGCTGGTGTGTGCTCGAGAACAAGCTGGTGTGTGCTCGAGAACAAGCTGGTGTGTGCTCGAGAACAAGCTGGTGTGAGCTCGAGAACAAGCTGGTGTGTTCTCGAGAACAAGCTGGTGTGTGCTCGAGAACAAGCTGGTGTATTCTCGAGAACAAGCTGGTGTGTGCTCGAGAACAAGCTGGTGTGTGCTCGAGAACAAGCTGGTGTGTTCTCGAGAACAAACTGGTGTATTCTCGAGAACAAACTGGTGTTTTTTTTCGAGAACAAGCTGGTGTGTGCTCGAGAACAAGCTGGTGAATTCTCGAGAACAAGCTTGTGTGTTCTCGAGAACAAACTGGTGTATTCTCGAGAACAAACTGGTATGTTTTTTCGAGAACAAGCTGGTGTATTCTCGACAACAAGCTGGTGTTTTTTTTCGAGAACAAGCTGGTGAATTCTCGAGAACAAGCTCGTGTGATCTCGAGAACAAACTGGTGCATTCTCGAGAACAAGCTGGTGTGTTTTTTCGAAAACAAGCTGGTGAATTCTCGAGAACAATCTGGTGTATTCTCAAGAACAAACTGGTGTTTTCTCGAGAACAAGCCGGTGCATTCTCGAGAACAAGCTGGTGTTTTCTCAAGAACAAACTGGTGTTTTCTCGAGAACAAGCTGGTGTATTCTCGAGAACAAGCTGGTGTTTTCTCAAGAACAAACTGGTGTTTTCTCGAGAACAAGCTGGTGAATTCTCGAGAACAAGCTGGTGTATTCTCAAGAACAAACTGGTGTTTTCTCGAGAACAAGCCGGTGCATTCTCGAGAACAAGCTGGTGTTTTCTCGAGAACAAGCTGGTGTTCCTAGGGTCAACGCCCACGCGGCCCGGCTGTTCCCGGAATCAATGCCCCCGCAGCCCTGCTGTTCCTGGGGCAACGCCCCCGCGGCCCAGCTGTTTCTGAGGTCAACGCCCCCGCAGCCCTGCTGTTTCTGTGGTCAACGCCCCGCGGCCTGGCTGTTCCTGGGGTCAACGTCCCGCGGCCCGGCTGCTCCGGGGGTCAACGCCCCCGCGGCCCTGCTGTTCCGGGAGTCAACGCCCCCGCGGCCCGGCTGTTCCTGGGGTCAACGCCCCCGCGGCCCGGCTATTCCTGGGGTCAACGCCCCCGCGGCCCGGCTGTTCCGGAAGTCAACGCCCCCGCGGCCCGGCTGTTCCGGGGGTCAACGCCCCCGCGGCTCGGCTGTTCCGTTGCTCAACGCCTCCGCATCCCGGCTGTTCTGAGGGTCAACACCCCCGCGGTACAGCTGTTCTTGGGGTCAACGCCCCCGCGGCCTGGCTGTTCCCTGGGATCAACGCCCCCGCCCCCCGGCTGTTCCCGGGAATCAACGCCCCCGCGGCCCGGCTGTTCCCTGGGATCAACGCTCCCGCGGCCCGCATGTTCCGGGGGTCAACGCCCCCGCGGTACAGCTGTTAATGGGGTCAACGCCCCCGCGGCCTGGCTGTTCCCTGGGAACAACACCCCCGCGGCCCGGCTGTTCCCTGGGATCAACGCCCCCGCGGCCCGGCTGTTCCTGGGGGTCAACGCCTTCGCGGCCCGGCTGTTCCCTGGGATCAACGCCCCCGCGGCAAGCCTGTTCCGGGGGTCAATGCCCCCGCGGCCCGGCTGTTCCGGGGTTAACGCCCCCGCGGCCCGGCTGTTCCGGGGTCAACGCCCCCTCGTCCCTGTCCATGTATGATAATTGTATTCATTCGTATATGTGTCGTGTTGACACTCACACCACGACAACACAGATAAAGATCCTTATTAACAACATCGCTCAATATTTCAGCGATAACTAAACATGCAAATTAGATGTTTAAATAATAACAATGAGGATGAGATTGTTATTACAGACGCATCAACTCTGTTTAACCAGAGTTTACTTTAAGATTATTAATATAAGAATATCAGATAAGAAATATTAACACATCGACAAGAAGTTGTCCTGTCTGGACTCTGAGGGAGTCATCATTCACACGGTGTACACTCAACCTGGATTCTGAGTCAGTCATCATTCACACGGTGTACACTCAACCTGGACTCTGAGGGAGTCATCATTCACACGGTGTACACTCAACCTGGATTCTGAGTCAGTCATCATTCACACGGTGCACACTCAACCTGGACTCTGAGGGACTCATCATTCACACGGTGCACACTCAACCTGGATTCTGAGTCAGTCATCATTCACACGGTGCACACTCAACCTGGACTCTGAGGGAGTCATCATTCACACGGTGCACACTCAACCTGGACTCTGAGACAGTCATCATTCACACGGTGCACACTCAACCTGGACTCTGAGGCAGTCATCATTCACACGGTGCACACTCAACCTGGACTCTGAGGGAGTCATCATTCACACGGTGCACACTCAACCTGGACTCTGAGGCAGTCATCATTCACACGGTGCACACTCAACCTGGATCTAGGAGTCATCATTCACACGGTGTACACTCAACCTGGATTCTGAGTCAGTCATCATTCACACGGTGCACACTCAACCTGGACTCTGAGGAGTCATCATTCACACGGTGCACACTCAACCTGGACTCTGAGCAGTCATCATTCACACGGTGCACACTCAACCTGGACTCTGAGGAGTCATCATTCACACGGTGACACTCAACCTGGATCTGAGCAGTCATCATTCACACGGTGCACACTCAACCTGGACTCTGAGGGCATCATTCACACGGTGCACACTCAACCTGGATCTGAGCAGTCATCATTCACCGGTGACACTCAACTGGACCTGAGAGTCATCATTCACACGGTGACACTCAACCTGGACTCTGAGGCAGTCATCATTCACACGGTGCACCTCAACCTGACTCTGAGGAGTCATCATTCACACGGTGCCACTCAACCTGGATCTGGGAGTCATCATTCACACGGTGTACACTCAACCTGGTCTGAGCAGTCATCATTCACACGGTGCACTCAACCTGGACTCTGAGGTCATCATTCACACGGTGCACTCAACCTGGACCTGAGAGTCATCATTCACACGGTGCACTCAACCTGGACCTGAGGAGTCATCATTCAGTGTACACTCAACCTGGATCTGAGAGTCATCATTCACACGGTGCACACTCAACCTGGACTCTGAGGAGTCATCATTCACACGGTGCACACTCAACCTGGATCTGAGCAGTATCATCCACGGTGACACTCAACCTGGACTCTGAGAGTCATCATTCACACGGTGCACACTCAACCTGACCTGAGAGTCATCATTCACACGGTGCACACTCAACCTGGACCTGGAGTCATCATTCACACGGTGACACTCAACCTGGCTCGAGCAGTCATCATTCACACGGTGCACTCAACCTGGACCTGAGAGTCATCATTCACACGGTGTACACTCAACCTGGACTCTGAGGCAGTCATCATTCACACGGTGACACTCAACCTGACTCGAGAGTCATCATTCACACGTGCGCACTCAACCTGGACCTGAGGAGTCATCATTCACACGGTGCACTCAACCTGGACCTGAGGTCTTCACACGGTGTACACTCAACCTGGACTCTGAGCAGTCATCATTCACACGGTGCACTCAACCTGGACCTGAGAGTCATCATTCACACGGTGCACTCAACCTGGAACTGAGAGTCATCATTCACAGGTGTACACTCAACCTGGACCTGAGGAGTCATCATTCACACGGTGACCTCAACCTGGATCTGAGGGAGTCATCATTCACACGGTGACACTCAACCTGGACTCTGAGGCAGTCATCATTCACACGGTGTACACTCAACCTGGCTCGAGCAGTCATCATTCACACGGTGCGACTCAACCTGGACCTGAGAGTCATCATTCACACGGTGCACTCAACCTGGAACTGAGAGTCATCATTCACACGGTGTACACTCAACCTGGACTCTGAGGCAGTCATCATTCACACGGTGTACACTCAACCTGGACTCTGAGCAGTCATCATTCACACGGTGTACACTCAACTTGGACTCTGGCAGTCATCATTCACACGGTGCCACTCAACCTGAACTGAGAGTCATCATTCACACGGTGCACTCAACCTGGACCTGAGAGTCATCATTCACGGTGTACACTCAACCTGGACTGAGGCAGTCATCATCACACGGTGTACACTAACCTGACTCTGAGGCAGTCACATTCACACGGTGTACATCAACCTGAACTGAGCAGTCATCATTCACACGGTGTACACTAACCTGACCTGAGGCAGTCATATTCACACGGTGATAACCTGGAATCTGAGCAGTCATCATTCACACGTGTACTAACTGACTCTGAGACAGTCATCATTCACACGGTGCACTCAACCGGCCGAGAGTCATCATTCACACGGTGCACTCAACTGACCTGAGAGTCATCATTCACACGGTGTACACTCAACCTGGAGACTGAGACAGTCATCATTCACACGGTGTACACTCAACCTGGACTCTGAGGCAGTCATCATTCACACGGTGTACACTCAACCTGGACTCTGAGGCAGTCATCATTCACACGGTGTACACTCAACCTGGACTCTGAGGCAGTCATCATTCACACGGTGTACACTCAACCTGGACTGAGACAGTCATCATTCACACGGTGTACACTCAACCTGGACTCTGAGGCAGTCATCATTCACACGGTGTACACTCAACCTGGAATCTGAGCAGTCATCATTCACACGGTGACACTCAACCTGGACTCTGAGAGTCATCATTCACACGGTGTACACTCAACCTGGAATCTGAGACAGTCATCATTCACACGGTGTACACTCAACCTGGACTCTGAGGCAGTCATCATTCACACGGTGTACACTCAACCTGGACTCTGAGTCAGTCATCATTCACACGGTGTACACTCAACCTGGACTCTGAGACAGTCATCATTCACACGGTGTACACTCAACCTGGACTCTGAGACAGTCATCATTCACACGGTGCGCACTCAACCTGGACACTGAGGGAGTCATCATTCACACGGTGCACACTCAACCTGGACTCTGAGTCAGTCATCATTCACACGGTGCACACTCAACCTGGACTCTGAGGAGTCATCATTCACACGGTGACACTCAACCTGGACTCTGAGACAGTCATCATTCACACGGTGACACTCAACCTGGACTCTGAGGCAGTCATCATTCACACGGTGCACTCAACCTGGACTCTGAGAGTCATCATTCACACGGTGCACACTCAACCTGGACTCTGAGGCAGTCATCATTCACACGGTGCACACTCAACCTGGAGTCTAAGGGAGTCATCATTCACACGGTGTACACTCAACCTGGATTCTGAGTCAGTCATCATTCACACGGTGCACACTCAACCTGGACTCTGAGGGAGTCATCATTCACACGGTGCACACTCAACCTGGACTCTGAGGCAGTCATCATTCACACGGTGCACACTCAACCTGGACTCTGAGGGAGTCATCATTCACACGGTGTACACTCAACCTGGATTCTGAGTCAGTCATCATTCACACGGTGCACACTCAACCTGGACTCTGAGGGAGTCATCATTCACACGGTGCACACTCAACCTGGATTCTGAGTCAGTCATCATTCACACGGTGCACACTCAACCTGGACTCTGAGGGAGTCATCATTCACACGGTGCACACTCAACCTGGACTCTGAGACAGTCATCATTCACACGGTGCACACTCAACCTGGACTCTGAGGCAGTCATCATTCACACGGTGCACACTCAACCTGGAGTCTGAGGGAGTCATCATTCACACGGTGTACACTCAACCTGGAATCTGAGTCAGTCATCATTCACACGGTGTACACTCAACCTGGACTCTGAGACAGTCATCATTCACACGGTGTACACTCAACCTGGAATCTGAGACAGTCATCATTCACACGGTGTACACTCAACCTGGACACTGAGGCAGTCATCATTCACACGGTGTACACTCAACCTGGACTCTGAGGCAGTCATCATTCACACGGTGTACACTCAACCTGGACTCTGAGGCAGTCATCATTCACACGGTGTACACTCAACCTGGAGACTGAGACAGTCATCATTCACACGGTGTACACTCAACCTGGACTCTGAGTCAGTCATCATTCACACGGTGTACACTCAACCTGGACTCTGAGACAATCATCATTCCCACGGTGTACACTCAACCTGGACTCTGAGACAGTCATCATTCACACGGTGTACACTCAACCTGGACTCTGAGACAGTCATCATTCACACGGTGTACACTCAACCTGGACACTGAGGCAGTCATCATTCACACGGTGTACACTCAACCTGGAGTCTGAGACAGTCATCATTCACACGGTGTACACTCAACCTGGAGTCTGAGGCAGTCATCATTCACACGGTGTACACTCGACCTGGACTCTGAGACAGTCATCATTCACACGGTGTACACTCAACCTGGAGTCTGAGGCAGTCATCATTCACACGGTGTACACTCGACCTGGACTCTGAGGCAGTCATCATTCACACGGTGTACACTCAACCTGGACTCTGAGACAGTCATCATTCACACGGTGTACACATAACCTGGACTCTGAGACAGTCATCATTCACACGGTGTACACATAACCTGGACTCTGAGGCAGTCATCATTCACACGGTGTACACTCAACCTGGACTCTGAGTTAGTCATCATTCACACGGTGCGCACTCATCCTGGACACTGAGGGAGTCATCATTCACACGGTGTACACTCAACCTGGACTCTGAGACAGTCATCATTCACACGGTGTACACTCAACCTGGACTCTGAGACAGTCATCATTCACACGGTGTACACATAACCTGGACTCTGAGACAGTCATCATTCACACGGTGTACACATAACCTGGACTCTGAGACAGTCATCATTCACACGGTGTACACATAACCTGGACTCTGAGACAGTCATCATTCACACGGTGTACACTCAACACGGCAACTTATGAAACGATGTTAGGTTAATGCGGTACGATAGTGAGAGTCACTGTATCGTGAGTGCCAGACGTAGCGTTCATTAATATTTGACAAGTTATATGAAGAAACCATGTGTTATTTTCCTTCTTTTTACTCACATTTGCATTATAAATCCCACATCATCACCATACTGCATTATAAACATTATATTGTAATGTAAACTTATTCCAGTGTATATTTGATATACACTGCAATAAGTGTAGTGTATATATGATATACACTACATGTAACATGTAAGTTGAAATACACATCACTCGAACTTAAAATCTATGTATACTGCAATATATATATATATATATATATATATATATATATATATATATATATATATATATATATATATATATATATATATATACACGCATTTAGCGTCATTATAAATTACACATGTGAGGTACAGTTAAATACTTGTGACATAATATATTATTCTACAAGCATACCTATTTACAGATTACCAAGATGTATAATGTAGCTACGTTTAACACTACTTAACTTGAAAATATACTGAAGTATGTGGGTACCACGACTCATAAACCAGTATCGACGCCTTAATAACGAATATGACAGCTTCACGATGCCTGGGTTTTGTACATTTAACGAAAAAAAACATTTGCTACAATTATGACTGTCATCAAAGACTGAAACGAAATGTATATATAAAAGAATAAAATCAGCATTTTTATATTAAGATGGAGAACAGTTTTAGCTGAGAGGTTAATACGCAGCTTCAAGTTAGGTTATAAATCCGTAGCAGCAGTCTGCCAGGTTGAAGTTATACTATGTACACACACTGCACACACTCTATACACACACTGTACACTATACATACACTGTACACTGTACAAACACTGTTAGTGTGCCAGTCATACAGTATACACGGAACAACCTACAATCTTCTAAACAATTAACACAATCAAACTCTTTACATTCTCCTCTACAATTTAATTACATTTAAGACAACCGTTAATCCCCAAAAAGTCTAGAGTGTCACATATTTTAAGATATTTATCATTACCGCTGATGTCGTGTTATACAAAATATATCGCTCTCATTATTTATGTACATTATACAATTCAAAATGTTAGAAAAATTCCACTGGATGATTGTTGTTAGTAGCTGAGACACTGCTGCCTTGGATGGTGCCTAAACTGAGACACTGCTGCCTTGGATGGTGCCTCAGCTGAGACACTGCTGCCTTGGATGGTGCCTCAGCTGAGACTGCTGCCTTGGATGGTGCCTCAGCTGAGACACTGCTGCCTTGGATGGTGCCTCAGCTGAGACACTGCTGCCTTGGATGGTGCCTCAGCTGAGACACTGCTGCCTTGGATGGTGCCTCAGCTGAGACACTGCTGCCTTGGATGGTGCCTCAGCTGAGACACTGCTGCCTTGGATGGTTCCTCAGCTGAGACACTGCTGCCTTGGATGGTGCCTCAGCTGAGACACTGCTGCCTTGCATGGTGCCTCAGCGGGTCTAGCATGTACCACAAACGCACTGCTTCATATACATTGTACTTTAGTCTTGTGAATTGTAGCAGCATTATGTGTTTGCAACCTCTTGTGCACACGTTATTATGCAACAAGGATGCTGCAGAATGTTTAATGTTCTGAAAATGACGTTGTTTTGTTTCTGTATCTAAACCTGTACATTGGCACTGCCGTGAGAGGTGTGATTTTCTTTTATCACTTTGTATGGAAATCGATCGCCTCCAAATCAGAGTCTGAATCCATAAATCCATTAACCTAAAACGTAATTATCTACTGCAAATTATATTAGATGCTGTAAAATTATAAAACAAGGTAGCATTTTAAAATGTAAATAACAGAAACATGTAATTTGCTATTTTTTCGTAATGAGGAATGTGTTTCCGTATTAAGAAAAAGATGTGTGGGTGGGGGCAAGAGGGAAGATGTGAGGAGATGAGTAGCATTACTAGTAACGTGAGTGGCTGTGAGGTGAGTAGCATTACTAGTAACGTGAGTGGCTGTGAGGTGAGTAGCATTACTAGTAACGTGAGTGGTTGTGAGGTGAGTAGCATTACTAGTAACGTGAGTGGCTGTGAGGTGAGTAGCATTACTAGTAACGTGAGTGACTGTGAGGTGAGTAGCATTTCTAGTAACGTGAGTGGCTGTGAGGTGAGTAGCATCACTAGTAACGTGAGTGACTGTGAGGTGAGTAGCATTACTAGTAACGTGAGTGGCTGTGAGGTGAGTAGCATCACTAGTAACGTGAGTGACTGTGAGGTGAGTAGCATCACTAGTAACGTGAGTGACTGTGAGGTGAGTAGCATTACTAGTAACGTGAGTGGCTGTGAGGTGAGTAGCATCACTAGTAACGTGAGTGGCTGTGAGGTGAGTAGCATTACTAGTAACGTGAGTGGCTGTGAGGTGATTAGCATCACTAGTAACGGGAGTGGCTGTGAGGTGAGTACCCAGGACGCTTGGGAAGTGTGTCCTCTGTCTGTGATTTGGGCGTTTTCGTGTCAGCGATACAGAGGCGGATTAAGAGTTAGTAGTCCCCTGGACTACAGGTACTGTGAAGCTCCCACTGATATTTTCAAAAGTAAACAAGTTAAAGAAATATTAATTTTTTTTTTTTTACACAAAATTCAAACATTTGCTTTGAGTAATTTCTTGGAAACAAATTTCTCCAAAACAACAGTAAATTGTAAATTGCTGAGAGCATCTCTGGAGGTCCTGCAGCTGGCGGAGGTCCTCCAGCTGGCGGAGGTCCTCCAGCTGGCAGAGGTCCTCCAGCTGACGGAGGCCCCTGGGCTGCAGCCCCTAAAACCCATGCCTTAATCCCGCCCTGCAGCCATATAGCATTTCTTATAGCTAAACCTAACATTCACCCAGTTAATTCAGTTAATAGGTATTAGTTAATTCAGGATTTATGAACTAAAACTGTAATTCCAGAGCAAGTCTTGTTTTTGGACACCCATCCCTCACACCTTTATGAAATAACGTCAGATTTTTTCACCTATAACTTTTGCAAATCAAGTGACATCTAAAAAATCATACCTCCCCAGACAGTGTCATTATACCCACAAAAAAACAGTGTCATTTTCTATGTGTAAAAACACCAGCACCTTCATTGCTGTATAGTTTACACGGAAACATTAATTATCACATCATGCGAACGTAGCCTCTTGCACACACACACAAGTACTGAAGGTCGCATCATGTGATCTTAACCTCTTGTACACACAGAAGTACTGAAGGTCGCATCATGTGATCTTAACCTCTTGTACACACAGAAGTACAGAATGTCGCATCATGTGATCTTAACCTCTTGTACACACAGAAGTACAGAAGGTCGCATCATGTGATCTTAACCTCTTGTACACACAGAAGTACTGAAGGTCGCATCATGTGATCTTAACCTCTTGTACACACAGAAGTACTGAAGGTCGCATCATGTGATCTTAACCTCTTGTACACACAGAAGTACTGAAGGTCGCATCATGTGATCTTAACCTCTTGTACACACAGAAGTACAGAAGGTCGCATCATGTGATCTTAACCTCTTGTACACACAGAAGTACAGAATGTCGCATCATGTGATCTTAACCTCTTGTACACACAGAAGTACAGAAGGTCGCATCATGTGATCTTAACCTCTTGTACACACAGAAGTACTGAAGGTCGCATCATGTGATCTTAACCTCTTGTACACACAGAAGTACTGAAGGTCGCATCATGTGATCTTAACCTCTTGTACACACAGAAGTACAGAAGGTCGCATCATGTGATCTTAACCTCTTGTACACACAGAAGTACAGAAGGTCGCATCATGTGATCTTAACCTCTTGTACACACAGAAGTACTGAAGGTCGCATCATGTGATCTTAACCTCTTGTACACACAGAAGTACAGAAGGTCGCATCATGTGATCTTAACCTCTTGTACACAGAAATATTAAAGTTGTAGGTAGATCTTGTTTCTCAGATTGTCTTTATTATTGTGCTTATTATCAAACCATAAATGCTGTCCGCCAGCCACTGGCCCCTCAGAGAACCTTTTTCTTTAAATGTAACTGAAGACTTTGGATAGTTAAAGACGTCGTCAAGTGCCAGAACTTTGTCTGTCAAATGTATGAAGACGTTGGCTGTCAGATGTATGAAGACGTTGGCTGTCAGATACATAAATTTCAATATGTCATGTCCTTGATTCTTTTATTTTTTCTGATAAATCGAGAAAATGTGTTCTCATATAATAAGCTCATTTTGGTATTGATTTTTATTTGTAGCGAGAAATGTTAAAAATTTTCTTTGGTTGACTTAAACTAACCTAACCTACTCTAATTTTTCAGTCCATTTATTTAAATCTATAAGGTAAAAATATAACATTGTTCTCTCAGTGCAGGTTGCATCAGAAGACAGACAAAATAATCATAGACTATTTATCCAAATCTAAAAGTATATACTAATTAGGTCTCTCTCTGTGTGCAAGATGCTGGCGTAAATGAGAGACATCAGAGGGAACAAGGGTACGGGTGGGGTTAGAACCCGCGGCGAGGGAGTCGTTATACTCGAGGCCAGTGCGTTAACCACTGGATCAGCTGGCTACAATAAGAGGCTAGCATGGGTCCATGGGGCCCATGCTAACCTTCCTATGGTGTATAAATATCCCTAGTTGGATGAATCTTATTGAAGCCACCTGGCCCAGTGGCTTACGCACTGACCTGGAGTTTTACGATTCACTCGCCATGGGTTCTAACCCCACCCATATCCTGCTTTATTTACAATCGTGTTATTACGATGTTGTGAGTCAGAGGAGACTGAGAGAGACGGGACAACTGTAACGTTATATTCCTAATCATTCAGTTTAAATATCTGACATTGTTCATATTACCAAGTTTAGAAATAGCTTTTATTCACTCTAAAAGTACTATACACTATGGTAGAGGGAACTCAGTGGTAGTAAATATAAACAAGAACGAGAACACACAAATAAGTATTAATTTAGGATGACTGTATGACATACACACTGGGCGGGAATCAAACACGAGACGTGTTTATTGACTCGACGACGCTGACACTGGCTTTGAGGGGACAAGAACTAGATCTCCATTTGTGTTGCTGAAGGGCTGTTCTTATTTAAAAAAAAATAATGTGCAGCTGATGTGATATTGGCTCCTGCAAAATTCACTTGATAAGACAAATTTTGACATTATTTCCTACTGTAATTAACTTAGGCCATTGACGGCGTCGAGTCCCGCCGAACCTTACGTGTAAATAATAGAGATTATATAAGCTATATTAGAGAGACTATAAACAATGGTTATAACAATGGTAGAGAATATAAATAATAGAAAAGCCTATAAACAATGGCTAAAACAATGGTAGAGAATATAAATAATGGTAGAGACCACTGTGGGGAATTTCGAATTCCCTGTTATTCCTAAGTCCTGAGAGAGAGGGAGGGGATGTCAAGACGCTAGCAGACATATAGCACTACATGTCTGCCAAACCTACAGTTCCTACAACCTGAATCGTATGATTAATTTAACTGTAGTCTTTTAACACACTCCTATCAGCCTAGTATATACGATTACCTTTATCTAAGCTTATACATCTCCACCAGTGGGCACTTTGTGCCAACCACCAGTATGGGGACAACTACCCACGCTAAGCTTGACCAGTTCCGTGTATGGTGGGGACCCAGCACCTCACCTAGTAACGCCGGGTTTATTACAAAAGAGGCTTGTACAGTGAAGAACATTAACCTTCATTAATCACGTTACAAACGTAGAGACACGCACATGTACACGTGACACGCACATGTACACGTGACACGCACATGTACACGTGACACGCACATGTACACGTGACACGCACATGTACACGTGACACGCACATGTACACGTGACACGCACATGTACACGTGACACGCACATGTACACGTGACACGCACATGTACACGTGACACGCACATGTACACGTGACACGCACATGTACACGTGACACGCACATGTACACGTGACACGCACATGTAAACGTACCAATAACACGACCTATCTTGTTCCACTAATCCGGATGTAAAAGGTGACTCATATACATATTTTGTGGTGTTCCTAATGGGAGTTGATAAAACTAGTCTGCATTATTTTTTTTATTGACTATGGTATCTTTTTCGGTATATATATGAAAAATAGTGATTCATTGTGTTGTTTATTCCTCTCTATCATATCAGGTTGTCAAGTTATACGGAAACGTTACTTTTCTCTTTTTGTATAACATAAGTAAATGAGAAAGTGGTATATTACCAATTAAAATGCTTACCTTATATTGAATTAAATGTTAAATCTAATATATTTTTCTTTATTTTCAGATTATTAATATGTCTAGAGGCCGCATAAATTCACCAGACATATTTTGCTATGTCTGCGGGTAATTCACCTTCAGATTCCCGAAGCAACATTACTCCTTTATTGAAGCGCTGCTACTTTGCTTATTTTGGCTGCAAACTTGAAGACCAGGACAAACCATTTGCACCACACAAAGCTTGCAATAGTTGCATCAGTAAGCTCCAAATGTGGTCAGTTGGAAAACTTAAATGTATGTCCTTTGGAGTACCAATGGTATGGCGGGAGCAGATGAACCACCATGATGACTGCTACTTTTGTATGACTAAAGTAGCTGGATTCAACAAGAAGACTAAAGATCCCATAATATACCCAAATATTCCTTCAGTAATAAGGCTGTTCCACACTCTGAAGATATTCCTGTACCTGTGCCACCTGAGACATGGCAAATTTCATCAGAGTCTGATACCAGTGATTCTAAGGAGATGGAAGTAGACTATGAACCAAAAACAAATGACGATCCCAAACCCTTCAACCAAGTTGAGCTCAATGACTTGGTGAGAGATCTTAACCTTCCGAAAGAAAGTGCACAGTTACTTGGCTCTAGACTGAAGGAACACAGGCTTCTAGCTCCTGGAACAACATTCGCTTGGTACCATCATCGTGAAGCGGAATTCACTCAGTTCTTTGACAAAGAAAAATCTTTAGTTTTCTGTTCAAATATTTCTGTCCTTATTGAACACATGGGGATGTCATACAAAACAGATGAATGGAGACTCTTCATTGATTCTTCTAAAAGAAGTTTAAAGGCTGTACTTGTCTACAATGGCAACACAGCAACTCACTGTAGACTATCACTGCTAGCGTCTTGACACCCCTCCTCCCTCTCTCAGAACTTAGCTACACCAGCGAATTCGATATTCCCCACAAGCAATGCCAAGGAGACATGTACACACTATACACACAAGCAGAAAAAACTATAAACTGTTGTAGAGATACCAGAAGTATAATGACTATAAACAATTGTAGAAATATCAGTAGCATAATGACTATAAATAATGGTAATAATACCATAAAAAATGGTAGAGACTATAAAATAAATGGTAGACAGACTATATACAGGGGTAGAATTAGTAAAAAAACAATGGCAGAGAGAATAAACAATAGTACAGAGTGTATAGATAATGGTAGCAGACTATAAACATAGACAGAGCGACTATAAACAATGGCAGACAGCATATAACATGTAACAACAATGGTTGGAGAACAGGTATTGTCATACCCACAGAAGGTAGATGAAGATAATTATTTACATTTGAAGACGGTTACTAAGGAAACTTTCTCTACGAGTGACTCTTCTCAGCAACGTAGCATCAAGGTGTTATCTACGAGTGACTCTTCTCAACAACGTAGCATCAAGGTGTTATCTACGAGTGACTCTTCTCAGCAAAGTAGCATCAAGGTGTTATCTACGAGTGACTCTTCTCAGCAACCTAGCATCAAGGTGTTCTCTACGAGTGACTCTTCTCAACAACCTAGCATCAAGGTGTTCTCAACGAGTGACTCTTCTCAGCAACGTAGCATCAAGGTGTTCTCTACGAGTGACTCTTCTCAGCAACGTAGCATCAAGGTGTTCTCTACGAGTGACTCTTCTCAGCAACGTAGCATCAAGGTGTTCTCTACGAGTGACTCTTCTCAGCAACGTAGCATCAAGGTGTTATCTACGAGTGACTCTTCTCAGCAACGTAGCATCAAGGTGCTATCTACGAGTGACTCTTCTCAGCAATGTAGCATCAAGGTGTTATCTACGAGTGACTCTTCTCAGCAACGTAACATCAAGGTGTTTTCTACGAGTGACTCTTCTCAGCAACGTAACATCAAGGTGTTATCTACGAGTGACTCTTCTCATTAACGTAACATCAAGGTGTTCTCTACGAGTGACTCTTCTCAGCAACGTAACATCAAGGTGTTATCTACGAGTGACTCTTCTCGGCAACGTAACATCAAGGTGTTTTCTACGAGTGACTCTTCTCAGCAACGTAACATCAAGGTGTTATCTACGAGTGACTCTTCTCAGCAACGTAACATCAAGGTGTTCTCTACGAGTGACTCTTGTCAGCAACGTAACATCAAGGTGTTCTCTACGAGTGACTCTTCTCAGCAACGTAACATCAAGGTGTTATCTACGAGTGACTCTTCTCAGCAACGTAACATCAAGGTGTTTTCTACGAGTGACTCTTCTCAGCAACGTAACATCAAGGTGTTATCTACGAGTGACTCTTCTCAGCAACGTAACATCAAGGTGCTTTCTACGAGTGACTCTTCTCAACAACGTAGCATCAAGGTGTTCTCTACGAGTGACTCTTCTCAGCAACGTAACATCAAGGTGTTCTCTACGAGTGACTCTTCTCAACAACGTAGCATCAAGGTGTTCTCTACGAGTGACTCTTCTCAACAACGTAACATCAAGGTGTTTTCTACGAGTGACTCTTCTCAACAACGTAGCATCAAGGTGTTCTCTACGAGTGACTCTTCTCAACAACGTAGCATCAAGGTGTTTTCTACGAGTGACTCTTCTCAACAACGTAGCATCAAGGTGTTCTCTACGAGTGACTCTTCTCAACAACGTAGCATCAAGGTGTTTTCTACGAGTGACTCTTCTCAACAACGTAGCATCAAGGTGTTATCTACGAGTGACTCCTCAGTAACGTAACATCAAGGTGTTCTCTACGAGTGACTCTTCTCAACAACGTAGCATCAAGGTGTTTTCTACGAGTGACTCCTCAGTAACGTAACATCAAGGTGTTATCTACGAGTGACTCTTCTCAACAACGTAGCATCAAGGTGTTTTCTACGAGTGACTCTTCTCAGCAACGTAACATCATGGTGTTATCTACGAGTGACTCCTCAGTAACGTAACATCAAGGTGTTATCTACGAGTGACTCTTCTCAGCAACGTAGCATCAAGGTGTTCTCTACGAGTGACTCTTCTCAACAACGTAGCATCAAGGTGTTATCTACGAGTGACTCCTCAGCAACGTAACATCAAGGTGTTATCTACGAGTGACTCTTCTCAGCAACGTAGCATCAAGGTGTTATCTACGAGTGACTCCTCAGTAACGTAACATCAAGGTGTTTTCTACGAGTGACTCTTCTCAACAACGTAGCATCAAGGTGTTATCTACGAGTGACTCCTCAGTAACGTAACATCAAGGTGTTATCTACGAGTTACTCTTCTCAGCAACGTAGCATCAAGGTGTTATCTACGAGTGACTCTTCTCAACAACGTAACATCAAGGTGTTCTCTACGAGTGACTCTTCTCAACAACGTAACATCAAGGTGTTCTCTACGAGTGACTCTTCTCAGTAACGTAACATCAAGGTGTTCTCTACGAGTGACTCTTCTCAGTAACGTAGCATCAAGGTGTTCTCTACGAGTGACTCTTCTTAGTAACGTAACATCAAGGTGTTCTCTACGAGTGACTCTTCTCAGTAACGTAGCATCAAGGTGTTCTCTACGAGTGACTCTTCTCAGTAACGTAACATCAAGGTGTTTTCTACGAGTGACTCTTCTCAGTAACGTAGTATCAAGGTGTTTTCTACGAGTGACTCTTCTCAGTAACGTAGCATCAAGGTGTTCTCTACAGCGGCAGGTAGCTAATTTAAAATATTATCTCTTCTACGTCTGTCAAAGACTTGTTAAGTCGCAGATTAACAAAGAAATTACAAGTGCAGGACTTCATATCATATCTTGATGAGGTGGGTATGAACCACAAGATCAACACAGGAGAGCATTCGTGGTCAACACAGGAGACCCCTCGTGGTCAACACAGGAGAGCCCTCGTGGTCAACACAGGAATGGAAAGAGGCCGAGGTATTAATCCGTAAAAACGAGCTACGCTGACAGTGTTGACAAGGTGTCATTATAGCGGTCACCAACACTCCCTAGCTACAAACAGAAGGCAGCTACAGGCCTACAGCACTTCCAGGATCTTAGCAAATCGATTGCTGCTTTTCTTGCATACTATAACTAAATGACAACAGCCACAGATCATGGTTACTGCCTCCTGATTATATATATATAAAACTCCCTAAATCGTAATAACATGATTGTGCAGGCTGGCATCGTCCAGTGGTTAACACAGCGGCCTGTGATGGGTTCGAGACCCACCCGTTACTGCTCATGAACCCTGGAAGAGCTCCAAGAACCACATCTTGGTTCACCCAAGAGGCTTCAAGATAAAATTCGTTTAGACTTCAATATATATTTTGCCGTTAATAAGATGCAATAATTTTGGTGGCCTCGTTATGTGAACCTTAATGGTTAACAAATATATATAAAAATGAGCTGTTAGCTATGTGGTGAAGGAGAGATACACAACTAATTACAAGCACTGTAGGAATGTATATATGCACTAAGGATTATTAGCTTTGTTGTAAAGACTGGATAAGACTGTTGCTCTGTTGTAAAGACTGGATAAGACTGTAGCTCTGTGGTAAAGACTGGATAAGACTGTAGCTCTGTTGTAAGGATGGATTCAAGAACTATTTGCTATGTGGTACTTGATAAACGACAGATATAAAGACATAACTCGGTGGCTACAACAATTACCCGAACCAAAAAAAAAAAACCAAATCTTTAAACTTTCATCAAATAAAAAAAGTATATTGTGTTTAGGTTTTGGAAACACCTTCAATGTACGTTTTCAGACTCGAACAAATTGCTAGTGTAAATCTGCATTAATGTAAAAATATTTGGTTCTATTAATGACACTTTGCCTCATTCCAATATTTTACATAACCTTCCATAACGTTTAATGATTTCGGTAGTTGTTAAGAGACGCGTGAGTTCCCCTGTCTCCTATCATCGTGTTTATTTTCCCACTATAATCTACCTTGTCCATAATTACTATCGCATTTGCTGTGTCTGTTTCGTAAGGTGAAGTCCAGGATCTTTCCTTTATTCATGGTATAACTTAACAAATCTTAGATAATGGGGGGAAAATAACGTTTTACTAAAAAAACAGGGGAACCGACGTCCCCCTTGAGCGTCCCGCTCAATCGTCATTTTCCTTCTTTGTAATCGTTTTTCCAGGTGGAAAATGGCAGAAATGTATATATATATATATTTTTAAATTCGTATAATTTTACGAGCATTAAAGGCGATGTGTTGAGTGTGTGAGCGAGACTCAGGGAGCCCAGACAGCGTTGTGCGAGCCTCGTGTGTCAGGCAAGGTGGCACTGCTTCTGACTAGGTGCAGGTCAGGGCACACACTCGACCCTCCTCGAGTGTCATGTAGGGTTGAGCTGGTACTGACCAGGTGCAGGTCAGGGCACACACTCGACCCGTTGCCATAGATTCTCTGCAGGTTCTGCAGTGATGTAGAGGACACAGTACGCTCCAAAATCTGTCGGTGGAATATGAAATGCTTATATGGTGAGGAAACTCCAAGTGTCCAGTGTTATGAAAGGAAAAGACAGATAATGAATGAAATTGTGCATTAATATTGGCTTATAAGCCTATGTTTACATGCGGTGACTGGGGAGGAGAGAATAAAAATCATAGGTCATATATACGTTGTATTAAGAGCAAGGATTAATGGTTGGTAGAATTACCCACAATATGTTAGGTCTAAGGACACAAGTGCAACTAATGCGGCATTTTATTGTGGCAACGTTTCGCTCTCCAAGAGCTTTGTCAAGCCGTTACGTAAAGGTTTGACAAAGCTCCTGGAGAGCGAAAAGTTGCCACAATAAAATGTCGCATTAATTTCACTTGTGTCCTCTTACCTAACATGGATTAAGGTTAGGTAGGTTAACTGGCCATGTTAGTCTATATTAGATAAACTCCGTCACAATGAACTAAGTCCGCATGAATGACGGCATTTTTAATCATATAAAAATTAAGAAATCGTATCTATAATAGCTTTCTTATCTTTGATTCTAAATATATACTGGTACAACTGAAGATACCGAGTACATACTGGTACAAACAAAGATATTCCCTGTAAAAGATCACAGAGAAGTGTTTTCCTCACCTCACCCCAGTACTTCTCCCCGACGGCTTCCAGGTCACAGGCAGCAGCACTATTCATGGCTGCCACAGGTAGCCTCCCGTTGGGCAGGTGTCGCGGGGTGGCGTTGCAACTGAGGGGCGCCGACCTGGGGGTGGCAGCAGGGCAGGAGCCAGCGTGGGTAATGCCCAGGTGAGGGGCTCCTCCGTACTGAGAGACCTGAGCCAGACTCACCTCCTCACTCTCCTCGAAGTACACGTTGCCGCAACACACCTCAGGGGGTAAACACTCTCTCAACCTCTTTACTCTAACTACACACACACACACACACACACACACACACACACACACACACACACACATATATATATATATATATATATATATATATATATATATATATATATATATATATATATATATATATATATGATGGGGTCCACCTCTGGTGTACATTGTGGGATCCATAGCCTCGGAGAAGTGGATAAAAAGGCTTCAAGGAAGAATATTTAGATTTCTTTCTGAAGCCATTTGAATATTCCATATATATATATATGTCGTGCCGATTAGGTAAAACTTGCGATTTTGGCTTAAATAGCAACGCTCACCTTGCCATATAAGACAAGTGAAAATTTGTGTATGCAATCATTTCGCCAAAAACATTCTGAACATAACGAAAAAAATATATTTCATTGTGTTTGTTTATTATTAAATTAATGTTAACGTATCTAAAATATATTTAGTTGGGTTAGGCTAAATTAAATTGCGCTTGTTGTAATAAGGTTAGGTAGGTTTTCAAAGTTTCTCTTGGTACAAAATTATAAATTCTTACATTAACATAAATGAAAAAAATATATCTTTAAACGTATAAGAGAAAATTTTAGAAAGGACTTAATTTTAAATGAGTTCTTGCTAATTGACCAGTTTTACCTAATCGACACGACATATATATATATATATATATATATATATATATATATATATATATATATATATATATATATATATATATATATATATATATATATATGATGGGGTCCACCTCTGGTGTACATTGTGGGACCCATAGCCTCGGAGAAGTGGATAAAAAGGCTTCAAGGAAGAATATTTAGATTTCTTTCTGAAGCCATTTGAATATTCCATATATATATATATATATATATATATATATATATATATATATATATATATATATATATATATATATATATATATATATATTGAATACCGTGTACTCGGTTGAAACAAGCAAACATCGCAAAGAAACATCGCAGCCTACCAGGATTCGAACCTCGGCCACCACAAAACAATTTGATTTATGATACTCAGCTTGGATTCACAAGGGGCCGTTCCTGCCTGACTTGTTTACTGACTTTCTTCAGTAAGCATCTGAGGCTGTTGATCATGATAAAGAATACGAAATTATTTATATGTATTTAGTAAAGCTTTTGATAGAGTACCATGCAAAAGACTGTTAGAGAAAGTGGCAGCACATGGTATTGGGGAAAAACTCCTGTTATGGAATCGAGTGGAATCAGTCACGAGTGGCGTTCCACAAGGATCAATTTTAGGCCCATTGTTGTTCATAATATATATTAATGACCTTGACGAGGGAATCACAAGTGATATGAGCAAATTCAAAGACGACACAAAATAGGCAGGATAACTGATTCAGAGGAAGAGCCACTGAACTTCAGGACGATTTAGACAAACTCATGTCATGGACAGAAAATTGGCAGATGCAGTTCAGTGTATATAAATGCAAAGTCCTGATGATCGGGAATGTAAATAACCTTAGCACTTATAAAATAATGTTGAACTGAAGCCAAGACAGCAATGCATAAGCGTACGTAATAAAGCAAACAGATTACTGGGATTTTATTATTATTATTATTATTATTATTATTATTATTATTATTATTATTATTATTATTATTATATCACGAAGTATTAGCAACAGGAGCCCATAGCTTATACTTCAGCTCTACACGAAGTATTAGCCACATGAGTCCAGAGCTTATACTTCAGCTCTACACGAAGTATTAGCAACATTAGTCCAGAGCTTATACTTCAGCTCTACACGAAGTATTAGCAACAGGAGTCCAGAGCTTATACTTCAGCTCTACACGAAGTATTAGCAACAGGAGTCCAGAGCTTATACTTCAGCTCTACACATCATTAGTAAGACCTCACTTAAATTATGCAGCTCAATTCTGGTCGCCATACTACAGAATGGATATACATTCGTTAGAGAATATTCAGAGAATGACAAAATTATTCCAATACATAAGAAATATTCCATATGAAGAAAGATTTAAATCCCTTAACTTACATTATCTTGTAAGATGTAGAATGAGGGGAGACATGACTAAAGTGTGTATGTGGAAGATGGTTTTAAATAAAGGATACATAAATAAGTTCTGGAGATATCAATTTAAGAAAGAAAGAACTCGAAATAATGGATTTAAATTGGATAAGTTTAGATTAGAAGGTATTGGTTTGGAAATATAGCAGTCTGCCTAGTAGGGTATTGAAGCTAAAACCTTGGGCATCTTCAAATATAGGTTAGATAAATACATAAGTGAGAGAGGGTTGGATTTGAGTGGGACATACACATGAGTTAATAGAATTATCAAAGCTTATTCCTTGGGTGGCATTTGTGCAAGTGGGTTGGGTTGGATAAGGATCTGCCTAGCATGGGCCAGTAGGCCTCCTGCAGTGTTCCTCTTTTCTGAAGTTCTTTTAAGTCACTCTACTCTGACCAAGGATGACATAATTGGCATTATCACAAGTGACAAGTGAGAATAGAGAGAAAGGAAGAGAGTGAGGCAGTGTTGACGCTGAAGATACTTACTCTGTTGTGTAGAGTCTCCTCAGTGGACCGACGGAACGACGCAGACAGCAACCACAAGATAAAGATCACCACCACACCACCGCCCACACTCACCACCCACACACCGTAGTCCAGCCCACCAGGAATCTGCCGAAAATACCATGTGTCACTCTCAACTGCACAACACCGAGGTGTCTCACCAGACTTATCAGTGGAATAAAGGCGAGCTGTGAAGAGAGGCATTAATCTTTGCAAACCTTACACACAAGATACATACTAGGGGTGTCACCAGAATACTTGGAAACACTGAGGGAATGTAATCGCAACACAAGATACTTACATGGGGTGTGTCCGAGACTAAGGGAATATAGGAAGGAAGGTTGTGAAGGGGGAGTGTGTGTGTGTGCAACACACTGAACGAATCTATTGAGATCTCTTACTTATTTCTGCAACTTTGCAAGCTCCTGATGATGTGTTGATTGCAACACGAAAGGCCTGGAGCTATTATTCAACTCCCCATGTGGTTGTTTTGCATACATACATATACATATTTACATAATGACTGATGATAGTAATGGTAGTTAGTAGTAACTAACCCTGGAGTTAGTGCAGGCGGCTATGATCTGTCGTAAGGTCCAGGGTGTGATGGTAATAATGAAGGAGAGAGAAACGACAGCCATCACACGACAATTTCTCAGTCGCTCCTGTCGCTCCTCCAGCATGGCCTGCAACATAATAAATAACTGGTAAGTTCATATATATATATGAACTCATATATATATATATATATATATATATCGTGCCGAATAGGTAAAACTGGTCAATTAGCAAGATCTCATTCCTAAAATTTTCTCTTATACGTTTAAAGATATATTTTTTCAATTATGTTAATGTAAAAATTAATAATTTTGTACCAAAATAACCTTAGAAAACTTAACTAACTTTATTATAACAAGCACAATTTAATTTAACCTAATCCAATTAAATATATTTTAGATAAGTTTACAATAATTTAATAATAAACAAACACAATGAAATATATATATTTTTTCGTTAGGTTCAGAATGATTTTTTGCGAAATTATTGCATACACAAATTTTCGCTTGTCTTATTCGGCAAGAATAAGGCAAGCCATATCCCACCGAAGCAGGGTAACCTAAATGAAAACGAAAGTTTCTCTTTTTAAATTTAGTAATGTAAACAGGAGAAGGGGTTACTAGCCCCTTGCTCCCGGCACTTTAGTCGCCTCTTACGACACGCTTGGCTTACGGAGGAAGAATTCTGTTCCACTTCCCATGGAGATAAGATGAAATAAACAAGAACAGGAACTATTAAGAAAATAGAAGAAAACCCAGATGGGTTTGTATCTATTATATATATATATATATATATATATATATATATATATATATATATATATATATATATATATATATATATATATATATATATATATATATATATATGCGTGTACATGCCTGTGTAGTGTGATCTAAGTGCAAGCAGAAGTAAGATATACCTGGTATCCCGCGTGGTTATGAGACAGAAGTAAGATATACCTGGTATTCTGCGTGGTTATGAGACAGAAGTAAGATATACCTGGTATTCCGCGTGGTTATGAGACAGAAGTAAGATATACCTGGTATCCCGCATGGTTATGAGACAGAAGTAAGATATACCTGGTATTCCGCATGGTTATGAGACAGAAGTAAGATATACCTTGTATCCCGCATGGTTATGAGACAGAAGTAAGATATACCTGGTATCCCGCTTGGTTATGAGACAAGATATACCTGGTATCCCGCGTCGTTATGAGACAGAAGTAAGATATACCTGATATCCCGCGTGGTTATGAGACAAGATATACCTGGTATCCCGCGTGGTTATGAGACAAGATATACCTGGTATTCTGCGTGGTTATGAGACAAGATATACCTGGTATTCTGCGTGGTTATGAGACAAGTAAGATATACCTGGTATCCCGCGTGGTTATGAGACAAGATATACCTGGTATCCCGCGTGGTTATGAGACAGAGAAGAGACCAGCAATCCTACCATCGTGTAAAACAAATACAGGTTTCCTTGTGTGTGTGAGTACTCACCTAATTGTGGTTGCAGGGGTCGATTTATAGCTCACGACCCCTCCTCTTCACTGACTGCTACTAGGTCCACTCTCTCCCTGTTCCATGAGCTTTATCATACCTCGTCTTAAAGCTATGTATGGATAATGCCTCCATTACCTCACTTTCCAGACTATTCCACTTCCTGACACCTCTATGGCTGATGAAATACTTCCTAACATCCCTGTGACTCATCCGAGTCTTCAGTTTCCAATTGTGACCCCTTGATGTTGTGTCGCATCTCTGGAACATCCTGTCTCTGTCCACCTTGTCGATTCCTCTCAGTATTTTATATGTCATTATCATGTCTCACCTATCCCTCCTGTCTTCCAGTGTCGTCAGGTCAAGTTCTCGTAACTTCTCCTCGTAGGACATGCCCCTTAGCTCCGGGACAAGTCTCGTTGCAAACCTTTGCACATTCTCTAGTTTCCTGATGAGCATGACCAGGTGAAGGACACTTCTAAGTCTATTCCTTCTGTCATGTCATTCACATATACCAGGAACAGTACCGGTCCTAGGATTGACCCCCTGTGGAACCCCGCTCGTCACAGGCGCCCACTCTGACACCTCATCACGTACCATGACTCGTTGCTGCCTTCCCGTCAGGTATTCTCTGATCCATTGCAGCGCCTTCCCTGTTATACCTGCCTGGTCCTCCAGCTTTTGCACTAGTCTCTTGTGTGGAACTGTGTCAAAAGTCTTCTTACAGTCCAAGAAAACGCAATCTACTCACTCTCACTCTCTCTTTTCTTACTGCCGTCACCTTGTCATAGAACTCTAGTAGGTTTGTGATACAGGATTTCCCATCTTTGAATCCAGATGTTGACACCCAGATGTTGCACATGTGTCTTAATTTCATCTTGTCGGTATTGTATACCATTCTTTGAAGTCCTGCTTGGTCTTCATCCGATGTGATTCTCCTCATTAATTTCACATCATCTGCGAACAGAGACACTTCTGAGTCTATCCCGTCCGTCATGTCATTTACATATACCAAGAACAGCACTGGTCCTAGGACTGACCCCTGCGGTACACCGCTCGTCACAGGCGCCCACTGTGATACCTCATCACGCACCATGACCCGTTGTTGCCTCCCTGTGAGGTATTCCCTGATCCATTCCAGTGCCCTTCCTGTTATACACGCTTTACTAATCTCATATGAGGAACTGTGTCGAAGGCCTTCCTGCAGTCCAGGAAAATGCATTCAACCCACCCTTCTCTCTCTTGCCTTACCTCTGTTACTTTATCATAGAACTCCAGGAGGTTTGTTACACAGGATTTGCCTTCCCTGAATCCATGCTGTCTGGCGTTGATTATCCTGTTCTGCTCCAGATGCTCCACCATTCTTTTCCTGATGATTTTCTCCAAGACTTTGCACACTATACACGTAAGTGACACTGGTCTATAGTTTAGTGCCTCTTTTCTGTCTCCTTTTTTAAAGATGGGGACCACATTGGCCTTTTTCCATACCTCAGGTAGCTGCCCAGTTTCAAGGGATGTGTTGAATATTATGGTAAGTGGCACACTCAGAACCTCAGCTCCTTCCCGAAGGACCCACGGGGAGATATTGTCCGGACCCATCGCCTTTGAGGTATCAAGGTCACTGAGTAACTGCTTCACCTCCCCCTCAGTTGTGTGTATGCCCTCTAGCAACTGATACATCCCTTGTTGGTGATGCCCCCCGTCCTGTCTGCCCAGCTGCCTTCCTTCCTCCACTGTGAATACTTCCTTAAACCTCTAGTTGAGCTCCTCACATACCTCTTGATCATTACTTGTGAGTTCCCCATCTTCTCTACTCAAGCCTTATCACCTGGTCCTTGACTGTTGTCTTCCTTCTGATGTGACTGTACATCAGTTTCGGGACAGACTTGACTTTCGATGCTATGTCATTTTCGTACTGTTTCTGAGCCTCCCTTCGTACCTGTGCATACTCGTTTCTAGCTTTTCGACTAATATCTTTGTTTACTGGGGTTCTTTGCCTTCTGTACCTTTTCCATTCTGTGGGTTATACATCACTGCAATGACTATCTTGTGCTCCCCAGACTGGATGGTACCTACTATAAAGTCCCTTTCTCTACGCACCTCCATTCCTTCCATTTCCTCGAATCTCCAATGGTTCCTTACGAGCAGTGCAACCCCTCCTCCCCCTCTGTTCCTTCTATCTTTCCTCAGGATCTGATATCCCTGTGGGAAGATTGCGTCTGTTATTGCCTCATTTAGTTTAGTTTCTGTGACGGCTATGATGTCTGGGGACATCTCACCTATTCTTTCATTCCACTCTTCATATACTTATTTGTGATTCCATCCGCATTTGTGTACCAAACCTTCAACCTCGTTTCCAATAATGTGGCCCTGGGGGGATCTTGGTGGGTTGGGTGGTGTGGGCAGGGTTCCCATAGGGGGTTGCTGCATGGGTGGGGGTTGTATGGTTGGAGTGTGGGTTGGTTGGGTGGGGTTTGTGATGGGGTGGGGTAGTTGTGATGGTGGGTTTTGGGTTGCTGGGGTGGGGACAGGAGGAATGATGTGTGTGTGTGATGTTAAAATATATGGTTGCCGTTGGGTTGCTGTGATTTGAGGCCCTCCGTGAGTGCTTCCGGTGGGTGTGTTTGTCCTTCTGCTTGGGCCTGGTGCCCTCCGTACCTCGCTGTCTCCTCCTCTCTCTCCTCTCTTCGCTTTCTTATCCTCTCCTTTAGGACCTCCCTTTCTTCCTGCGTTCTGTCCCAATCTAGGTATATATTCTGGTACTCCTGAGTCACCCTCAGCCGTGCTTTCTCTTGCAGGATCATGGTACGGGCTGATTTGTGTGTACTCACCTAATTGTGGTTGCAGGGGTCGAGACTCAGCTCCTGGCCCCGTGTGTGTGTGACGTTTTTCTGATCAGTATATCAGTACGTGTTTTTGTTCATATATATTTGTTTATACCTTCAACACTCACCACTTGACCAGTGCTTCACCACTCACCACTTGACCAGTGCTTCACCACTCACCACTTGACCAGTGCTTCACCACTCACCTTCTCTACCAGTGCACCACCGAGGATCTCTGGGGAGGTGACGGTGGCGCACACAAGCCTCTGAAGGGACGTTGCCCGTGCCATGTGGAAGACAGTACCGTAGCAGTACATAGTAACCTGTGGAAGACAGTACCGTAGCAGTACATTGTAACCTGTGGAAGACAGTACCGTAGCAGTACATAGTAACCTGTGGAAGACAGTACCGTAGCAGTACATAGTAACCTGTGGAAGACAGTACCGTAGCAGTACATAGTAACCTGTGGAAGACAGTACCGTAGCAGTACATAGTAACCTGTGGAAGACAGTACCGTAGCAGTACATAGTAACCTGTGGAAGACAGTACCGTAGCAGTACATAGTAACCTGTGGAAGACAGTACCGTAGCAGTACATAGTAACCTGTGGAAGACAGTACCGTAGCAGTACATAGTAACCTGTGGAAGACAGTACCGTAGCAGTACATAGTAACCTGTGGAAGACAGTACCGTAGCAGTACATAGCAACCTGTGGAAGACAGTACCGTAGCAGTACATTGTAACCTTTGGAAGACAGTACCATATTAGTACATTATAACCTGTGGAAGACAGTACCACAGCAGTACATAGTACGAGACTTTGGTACTAAACTGATAAGGTTTTAAATAACAAGGGTTGAAACTGAGGAAAGCGTACATTTTGGAACGTTTTATAAGGAGGGCAAAGGTCTCAGGTGGAGTCCAGAAGTCATTGTGATGATAATGATGGTGTTAAGAACTTTATGTCATGTGGAGTGAGAGAGAACACAGGCTAGGTTAGCGATCCTTCAGTGAGTGGTCTATGGAAAACATGATTCCAAGCTGGAACGTATATAGCGTACACAATGTTGATTTATAGAGCAAGATAGTAGCAGAAATCTAACAGGAATATAAACAAACTAGGGAACGGGTGGGGTTTTGAGCTAGAGCTCACCATAGCCACACTGGTAGGAGATTCATTAGTAAAAAATTGCATTTGTAGTCACAGTGGGGCCCATGCTAACCTCTCTGTGAGAAATATACCTAGTTGGATGAATCTCAGTGTAGCCAGCTGGCCCAGTGGCTTACGCACTGGGCCAGATTTCGTGAGTCACAGCCAAATATATTTTGAGATGAGTCAGGCTGGCCATGACACAAGGGTAGTACCAGGAACCTTCGTGTACACTTGGAGGAGCTGACCTCCGGGAGGCCCAGGAGCCACGCATAGAGGCTTCCTTGATGTCATACATGAACTGACCAATGGCTGCCAAACACTCCATGACGTCATGGAATCTCTCATTATCTAAGTTTATAAATAAATTATACGTAGAAGTGAACCCTTCCTCAAAGACATCAAATAAATTATTCTCTCACACAAATTTATTTTAGAACATATTTCTTAATCTACGCCAAATCTGTGTCATGTTGTTTGCCTTCTCATAGAAAATTAGTGTCAAAAAGCTTTAGATAGAAGTATCTGTCAACACGAGTCAGGTGGAGGGTATACATGGAGTATCTGTCAACACGAGTCAGGTGGAGGGTATACATGGAGTATCTGTCAACACGAGTCAGGTGGAGGGTATACATGGAGTATCTGTCAACACGAGTCAGGTGGAGGGTATACATGGAGTATCTGTCAACACGAGTCAGGTGGAGGGCATACATGGAGTATCTGTCAACACGAGTCATGTGGAGGGTATACATGGAGTATCTGTCAACACGAGTCAGGTGGAGGGTATACATGGAATATCTGTCAACACGAGTCATGTGGAGGGTATACATGAAGTATCTGTCAACACGAGTCAGGTGGAGGGTATACATGGAGTATCTGTCAACACGAGTCATGTGGAGGGTATACATGGAGTATCTGTCAACACGAGTCAGGTGGAGGGTATACATGGAGTATCTGTCAACACGAGTCATGTGGAGGGTATACATGGAGTATCTGTCAACACGAGTCATGTGGAGGGTATACATGGAGTATCTGTCAACACGAGTCAGGTGGAGGGTATACATGAAGTATCTGTCAACACGAGTCAGGTGGAGGGTATACATGGAGTATCTATCAACACGAGTCATGTGGAAGGTATACATGGAGTATCTGTCAACACGAGTCATGTGGAGGGTATACATGGAGTATCTGTCAACACGAGTCATGTGGAGGGTATTCATGGAGTATCTGTCAACACGAGTCAGGTGGAGGGTATACATGGAGTATCTGTCAACACGAGTCAGGTGGAGGGTATACATGGAGTATCTGTCAACACGAGTCAGGTGGAGGGTATACATTGGGTATCTGTCAACACGAGTCATGTGGAGGGTATACATGGAGTATCTGTCAACACGAGTCAGGTGTAGGGTATACATGGAGTATCTGTCAACACGAGTCATGTGGAGGGTATACATGGAGTATCTGTGAACACGAATCATGTGGAGGGTATACATGGAGTATCTGTCAACACGAGTCATGTGGAGGGTATACATGGAGTATCTGTCAACACGAGTCAGGTGGAGGGTATACATTGAGTATCTGTCAACACGAGTCATGTGGAGGGTATACATGGAGTATCTGTCAACACGAGTCAGGTGGAGGGTATACATGGAGTATCTGTCAACACGAGTCATGTGGAGGGTATACATGGAGTATCTGTCAACACGAGTCATGTGGAGGGTATACATGGAGTATCTGTCAACACGAGTCATGTGGAGGGTATACATGGAGTATCTGTCAACACGAGTCAGGTGGAGGGTATACATGGAGTATCTGTCAACACGAGTCAGGTGGAGGGTATACATGGAGTATCTGTCAACACGAGTCATGTGGAGGGCATACATGAAGTATCTGTCAACACGAGTCAGGTGTAGGGTATACATGGAGTATCTGCCAACACGAGTCATGTGGAGGGTATACATGGAGTATCTGTCAACACGAGTCAGGTGGAGGGTATACATGGAGTATCTGTCAACACGAGTCATGTGGAGGGTATACATGGAGTATCTGTCAACACGAGTCATGTGGAGGGTATACATGGAGTATCTGTCAACACGAGTCAGGTGTAGGGTATACATGGAGTATCTGTCAACACGAGTCAGGTGGAGGGTATACATGGAGTATCTGTCAACACGAGTCATGTGGAGGGTATACATGGAGTATCTGTCAACACGAGTCATGTGGAGGGTATACATGGAGTATCTGTCAACACGAGTCATGTGGAGGGCATACATGGAGTATCTGTCAACACGAGTCATGTGGAGGGTATACATGGAGTATCTGTCAACACGAGTCAGGTGGAGAGTATACATGGAGTATCTGTCAACACGAGTCATGTGGAGGGTATACATGGAGTATCTGTCAACACGAGTCATGTGGAGGGTATACATGGAGTATCTGTCAACACGAGTCAGGTGGAGAGTATACATGGAGTATCTGTCAACACGAGTCATGTGGAGGGTATACATGGAGTATCTGTCAACACGAGTCAGGTGGAGAGTATACATGGAGTATCTGTCAACACGAGTCATGTGGAGTTTATACATGGAGTATCTGTCAACACGAGTCATGTGGAGGGTATACATGGAGTATCTGTCAACACGAGTCAGGTGGAGAGTATACATGGAGTATCTGTCAACACGAGTCATGTGGAGGGTATACATGGAGTATCTGTCAACACGAGTCAGGTGGAGGGTATACATGGAGTATCTGTCAACACGAGTCAGGTGGAGAGTATACATGGAGTATCTGTCAACACGAGTCAGGTGTAGGGTATACATGGAGTATCTGTCAACACGAGTCATGTGGAGGGTATACATGGAGTATCTGTCAACACGAGTCAGGTGGAGGGTATACATGGAGTATCTGTCAACACGAGTCAGGTGGAGAGTATACATGGAGTATCTGTCAACACGAGTCAGGTGGAGGGTATACATGGAGTATCTGTCAACACGAGTCAGGTGGAGAGTATACATGGAGTATCTGTCAACACGAGTCATGTGGAGGGTATACATGGAGTATCTGTCAACACGAGTCAGGTGGAGGGTATACATGGAGTATCTGTCAACACGAGTCAGGTGTAGGGTATACATGGAGTATCTGTCAACACGAGTCAGGTGTAGGGTATACATGGAGTATCTGTCAACACGAGTGGGTTGCATTAAGCGGATAATATTACTTATGGCATAATGATTTTATGCTCATAGGAATAATAGCAGTGACATGGAGCGTAATTACAAAGTGACATGACTCATCTGTTTAACTTCATTAGCACGAGTGAGTCCAACCCCTCGTTACACTGACTGCCACTTAGATCTAAGATTAGTATAAAATTGTCTAATATAAGCGACGGGTCATAATACATAGAATCAAGCACTACGAGACTGGAGAAACAATCTACGTAAAAGGATTCACTGGATGCCACTGAGTGTAGAATTGTGTGGTGGTAATAATGTGGACTCAAGTGATTCATAACTGATGGTTCGAGTCCTCAGAAAAGATGGATTCAGTATATAGATAACCCGCACACAGGAGAATGGAACTTATGGCTACGTTGTCATAAGTTTCATTCTCCTGGGTGCGGGTTATTTGTGTACTGAATCCATCTCTTCTGAGGACCCTAACCAATACCGTGACTGGAATACACAAATAATGATTTGTGTATTCCAGTCACGGTATTGTGCCTTGTTGTTCTTTACAACATGGATTTAGGATAATATACATCCAAGACACAGGAACAGTTAAGTACGACATATAGATGCTTAGATTAGAGCGCAGTTTATTTCTATGCAGTGTATAATGTGCTTTCATGTGTGTTCCTGGAGGCGCTGTGTATGCTAAGCCCACAACCAAGGAGGGGCTAGGCTGGCCTGGCGCGGCCCACAGCCAAGGAGGGGCTAGGTTGGCCTGGCTCGGCCCACAACCAAGGAGAGGTTAGGCTGGCCTGGCTCGGCCCACAACCAATGAGGGGTTAGGCTGGCCTGGCTCGGCCCACAGCCAAGGAGGGGCTAGGCTGGCCTGGCTCGGCCCACAACCAAGGAGGGGGCTAGGCTGGCCTGACTCGGCCCACAACCAAGGAGGGGCTAGGCTGGCCTGGCTTGGCCCACAACCAAGGAGGGGCTAGGCTGGCCAGGCTCGGCCCACAACCAAGGAGGGGCTAGGCTGGCCTGGCTCCCTCTACAAACATTTTAGTCTCTACGTCTCTCTGGAAATTTTCAATTATGGCAAAAACATCAAGTGAGGCTAAACAGATTTCTGAAGTCCATAAATAGGAGAAATCGTCGCTAAAATGTTAAGAAAGCATTGCCATGTGTATATATAATCACAAATAATTAGCCAAGCCTCACCGTACATGTTTCTGAGTCTACTGGTGTTGTGATGCATGAACTGCGACGCAGACTCACTAACAACACGAATTTGCTAACCTTTTTCACTAAGTTTTTTGAGGCAGTAGACTAAAATAAAAAAATACACACTTGTGTATGTGGACTTGGTTTACGAACCCTATAGGTTCGTGAATAAGAAACATGTGCAATGCTAAATTTGATTGTATTAATTCGCTGTCCAGCCTTGGCCGTGGCAGGTGGTCTGGTCTGCCCTCTTGTGGAGCAGTGGTAACTACTCGTTTTCAAAGCAGGATGGCGGAGCAGTATCGACGACGAGTTAACACTGTCTGTGTGGAGCTTGTTCGTGGGGCTATTTATCCAAATAATGGGACTATCCTGTTACCAGTTATCATTAGAGACACGTATGGCATCCACAAGGGCGATATTTATGGCATAGCCCTCAACGGCAGTGTGAGAATATTTGTGAAGCTAACGACAGCGCAGGTGTATGAGACGCTTGTTGACACGTTTGAGGATAGACATCTACAGGACAACGAGTTGGTGGAGGTTAAATTGAAAGACATATCACGACAATATATACTTGGATTCGTATACGTAACCTACCATTTGAGGCCAATGAACATGACGTGAGAGAGGCCTTTAAGATTTATGGTATCATTCATTATGCAGCCATGGGTAGATGGTCCGACGGTTTCTATGAAGGAACACCAGAGGGTTCTTTCAATTTGAAAATGACGCTGAGGAGGGCCATACCTTCCTACTTAGTGTTGCCTGACTTTAGAACGCAGGTTTACGTCACTTATGTGGGTCAACGTAGAACTTGTCGTATATGTAGCTCATATGATCACATTGCAGCTGAGTGTGCTAAGCGACAGGAGAGGCGACAGGATGACAGGCATACTGTTGGGGCTGTGGATGAAGGCACACAGAGACAGATGGACGGTGTGGGCATGAGAGGAACTGCAAAGTGGAGTGATATTGTGCAGGCGTCGGTGGATGTGTGTCAAACGCTACCGGATGTCATGCAAAGACAGTGGAGCTAAAAGTGGAGAATGCGGATATCGAGCTGGATTTAGGTATTGTAGGACAGATCCCATAGATGCTGTGTGGGCTGTTGGACGGCTCGCAACGTCAGGTGCAGGTGGGCTCGAATGAGACGGTGGAGGAAATACTGTGTGTGGTGGACAGACTGGGGGACAACTGTCCTGAGATTACCAATCTTAGTGTGCAAGAGGTACCAGTAACGGTACATAATGAAGATAGGGGACCTGATATGGAGGTTAGTTTTGGTTCTAGGAAGGGATCCATGGGTATGGAGGAGGACGATGTCCTCACACCAGCTCAGAGGAATTGTAAAAAGGCTTTGGTGGACGTTAAGCAAAGGTCACCTAACGGTGTGAGCGGAATCATGGGGGTACGGGGAGTACAGGATATTAATAAGGATCCTATAACTGAACAGGGTGATTTGCTATCTGTGGGGGGGAGATATGTCATTTATATTCAGGTGCATCGGGCCATGACCCGATGCGTCAGGACACATATATATGATGATATATTAACTCATTGATATATTTTGACAAGGTTGGATGTGTTAATAAGCATGATTATTTCTAGGTATGTGAATGATGTTTTCGATTTTATAGAGAAAATATACAGGGATAAGGTACGGATAGGGTGTAGGTTGGTATGTTATAAGTTATGTGTTAAGGTGTCAATTAGTCCTGTATGAGGGACCAGTTGTTCGATGTCCTGTCCTTAAGGAGGGGGGTCACTATGGGCGGGAATGACTTGTTTCACCTTCATGTAATATATGTTGTACATTATGTACTTTGTGTCAGGTGGAACTTTGTTCTAGGGTTTATTTTCATAATGAAAGACCTAGCTGCTCCTGTCTGTGAACTATATGTTGTTAGTGGGATATGTAAGGTGATGTTCTTTTGCGCGGTGTATTTGGTTTCTGATGTATTCATGTATGGTTTTCAATAAAATATAAAAAAAATGTTTTCTAATGCTTCATATATATGATCAATTCTGGTTTTTGGCATTATTGTAAGTGGGGTCTGTTTAAGTCCCACACTGTTAGTATTAAGCCTTTTTGGGTGTGAGATGTTATTTAAGGTTTACTCCCCATAGGGAGAGTGACACTTGAGGAGAGAGTACATGGGTATGTATAGGAAACAGTGATATGGAGAGTCAGGTGAAGAATGCTGAGAAGGTTGGATTTAAGAAGGACCTGCAAGGAATAGGTTTGTTGCTATGTAGGATAACGATGAACTTTCCTGGCAAGGGGTTCAGATATGTTGTAAAAACCGTTGTTCTGAATGAAATTGTTGGGTATTTAGTTGAGTGATGATTCCAAGATCCTGCGACACTGTCTTCTTTCCTGGTGATGAGTCTTGAGTCTCTGTAGTGGAAGGTATTTTTGCACAGTCTTCTAAGCTTCTTGCTCTCATAGGGAGGGATTTCACAGTATAGATTTGGGACCAGTCCCTCCAGAATTTTTCAGGTGTAAATTATGATGCATCTATTTTCGCCTAAATTCCAGGGACCCCAGATCAAGGGACTTCTAGTAACCCCAATAATTTAGGTGCCTACCTGAGTTTATAAGGACAGTGAAGGTTGTGTTTACATTGTCTAGATCAGTGACACTGTCTGCCTTAAAAGAGTCTGCAATATTCCAGAGAACTGGAATATTGCAGTCTGCAATATTCCAGAGAACTGTAATATTGAAGTCTGCAATATTCCAGAGAACTGATTTTACATCATTTGTTCTAATTATCTAACTTATCATTTTTCTTGTATGTGTCACAGCAACACACTTGTAATCCTTCATTATAAGGTCTTTTGATATTACCACTTCTAAGTCCCTCATATTCATTTACCGCTCTATTAAGTGAACTGATTTTGCTTTATTCTCATCCCGAATTTTCAAGTCTTCAATTTTTCCACAGCGGAGTTACTTATATTTACCCTTTTGGACATCATATTGTTTTATTATTGCCCACTGCAAGACCAGAGTTATGTCAGCTCGGAGATCTGCTCTCATTTAACGTCACTAATGATAATCTGTATATCGTCCAGAAAGAAAGATGCAACGGGATTACTTATTCCACTCTACATCGGATATGAGAATGAGGGGAGTTAGGGCGAGTACTGAGCCTCAATGACCACAGCTTTTCACTGTGTCATCTCAGTGTACTCTACTCACTATCCTCCTCTGATTCCTTAAACAGAAAAAAAAATCCCCTGTGCACTTTTCATATTATTCTTTTAGCACGTGTTTTATTCTCAATTACACCATAGTCACGCTTGTCGCGAGCTTTTGGAAAACTTACATATACAGCAGATGCGTTTTGTTTGTCCTTCAGTGCTTCCGAGACCAGGTGGTAATAGTCTGGAAGCTGCGAGAGACAGATACGACCTATGTTGCCCTGGAGCTGTGCAATTGTCGTGACCACGTGCTGAGTATTATTTAATAATATTTAACCTTGCTGTGTTATTTAATAACCCTTGTGCAATCATTCCCTCATATGCTGATTATAGTCATTATAATTTTAAAACTAAAAAATAATTGAAAAGTATCGGTATCGGCCGAAAATTGGGTATCGCTGTAGACAAAAGTTTTGGTATTGGTCTATCCATAATACGTATATGGGTATTAAAATGACCTTTACCTGAACAAACAGAATTAGGGAATGCCATTTTCCTAATCAAAATTTTTTTTAGATGATAAGGCCTACGGAGGAAATCTGCGGTGAGTGTCAAGAAATACTATGTAGAATTAACATGAGGTAACTATGTAGAATTAGCATGAGGTAACTATGTAGAATTAGCATGAGGTAACTATGTAGAATTAGCATGAGGTAACTATGTAGAATTAGCATGAGGTAACTCACCATGGTAGTAGGGAAGTAGACGACACAAGCCAGTAAGATGACCTTGGCGTTGATGGTATGATAGGGTTCACAGGAGTGGTTAGAGACGTGGTTGAAATAGAAGTGTGGCGTAGGCAGGTAGACGGCGGCGTGGATCCCTGCACACGCCAACCACGACCCAACCACCACCACCACACACACCTAGGAAGTAGAGTGTAGTGAGATAGTGTGGACACTCCACCACCATCACCACCACCATCACCACCACCATCACCACGCATACCTGGTGTTACATGAAGAGAGAACGTTACATTTATTCGACGTATGTACACACTCTCATATAGGCTGCCTTCCCAACCAGCGAACCAGGTGCTAAGGGTTTGACGACTCAGAAGGCCCCATCGTCAGATCAGTACCTAGGTTCAGCCAATCATAATGTGGGTCTGGCAACTGAGAAGGTGATGAGGTATCACTCACGTTTTCACCCTCGTCAGATTCATTCTGCTGCTGGTTGAAGCACGTTAGTCTCTCTGTTTTTGACTTCTACTGTTACCTTGGCTTACCGTGGCGTGCACTTATATTACCTATTGTTGTACATAGTGTATATAGTGTACATACATCTGTTTATACTTGGTGTAGGAAAATACAATTCAAAGATTTCAGCTGCGTTTATTTTGCTCCAAGTTCCCTTTTACGACCAGGTTAACAGGCCTTGATTACCTGAGTTTGTAATACCTGGGGAGTAGAGTGTAGTGAGAGACAGTAGGAACTCCACTACCACAACCTGGGAGCAGGGTGTAGTGAGAGACAGTAGGAACCCCACCATCACTACCACAACCTGGGAGTAGAGTGTAGTGAGAGACAGTAGGAACTCCACTACCACAACCTGGGAGTAGGGTGTAGTGAGAGACAGTAGGAACCCCACCATCACTACCACAACCTGGGAGTAGAGTGTAGTGAGAGACAGTAGGAACTCCACTACCACAACCTGGGAGTAGGGTGTAGTGAGAGACAGTAGGAACCCCACCATCACTACCACAACCTGGGACCAGGGTGTAGTGAGAGACAGTAGGAACCCCACCATCACTACCAGAACCTGGAATTAGAGTGTAGTGAGAGACAGTAGGAACCCCTCCACCACTACCACAACCTGGGAGTAGGGTGTAGTGAGAGACAGTAGGAACCCCACCATCACTACCACCTTTCTTAAATTATTTGGGAATATTCTCAAAATGAGTAATTTCAAGCCTCATGACGTGGATATCAGAGACGCTGGTCCCAGTAAACAAGCTCCTTATCACATAAACCAAAATAAAAAAAAAATCACATGGAAAAAGTAAATTTTTATAGTTTATAGTGAGATCCATTGAGCATCACTTTCCCTAATGGTTCCTACAACAGATACAACTATAAGAAAGTGCACTGATTTACAGAAATTTAACACTGTGATCAAAATAGATGGATATGCATTACTATGAATAAGCGATGTTCTTCATGTAGGCAGCGTTAAACTTGAACGCTGGAGTTCTTAAATAGTTATTATCAAACTCGAATAACTCAGGAGGTAAGTGAGATCAAAGTCTTTGTACAAGGGTTTTCTTCTTTGGGAATAGAAATGCGTCTGTGAGCTTGCAGTGCCGTCGCCATGAAGTGATGCCAGTGATGCCATGAAGTGATGCCAGGAAGGAGTTAAGTCAATCTTAGATGACTTAGTTGTGTTTAGTGATTTATGTTAAAATCATTTAGAATGGAATGTATAAATTGTTTAAGCAGTTGGCCTAAGTTCTTGTGACAGCAAGTCTTCCTGAAAGTAAGTCTGGCCAAGCCTGTACTACTTTTGTAAGTTACATGGTGGGGCTAAGAGAACTGACTCCATGAACACTCAAGTGGATGCAATAGCAAACTTCTCTTCACCACAGATTAGTAAGGTAGTGATATTTCTTTTTCTATGGTAGGGTACTGGAAACATTTCTATGGTAGGGTACTGGAAACATTTCTATGGTAGGGTACTGGAAACATTTCTATGGTAGGGTACTGGAAACATTTCTATGGTAGGGTACTGGAAACATTTCTATGGTAGGGTACTGGAAACATTTCTATGGTAGGGTACTGGAAACATTTCTATGGTAGGGTACTGGAAACATTTCTATGGTAGGGTACTGAAACATTTCATGGTAGGGTACTGGAAACATTTCTATGGTAGGGTAATGGAAACATTTCTATGGTAGGGTACTGGAAACATTTCTATGGTAGGGTACTGGAAACATTTCTATGGTAGGGTACTGGAAACATTTCTATGGTAGGGTAATGGAAACATTTCTATGGTAGGGTACTGGAAACATTTCTATGGTAGGGTAATGGAAACATTTCTATGGTAGGGTACTGGAAACATTTCTATGGTAGGGTACTGGAAACATTTCTATGGTAGGGTAATGGAAACATTTCTATGGTAGGGTACTTGAAACATTTCTATGGTAGGGTACTGGAAACATTTCTATGGTAGGGTACTGGAAACATTTTTCCACAAAACTATCAAAATTTACTTCATCACAAACTAATTTTATCAGTTAAAGATGAAATTTAATTAGGATGGAAAATATCAAGTATGTTGTAGTGTTCTAATGGACTGATAAAAGTTTTCAACCTGTGATACCACTCAACCAACCTGTGATACCACTAAACCAACATGTGATACCACTCAACCAACATGTGATACCACTCAACCAACCTGTGATACCACTCAACTAACCTGTGATACCACTCAACCAACCTGAAAAGTTATAAGCGCAATATTACCACTGTTGAAATGGAAGAATTTACAATGGTGTTAGTGGTGAAGTTAAAAGCCCAGTGAGGTGTTTCTTCTATAGTAACCCCACACACTACGGGTTTTACAGAATTAAATATTAATGAAGTGGGCAATGTTACTTCAGCCTTATGATTTAAAAGTAGAGTATATGACTGGCACTGAGAATAAGTAACTGAGGCACTCTCCAAAACTTGAGAGTATGTGACTGGCACTGAGAATATAGTAACTGAGGCACTCTCCAAACTTTGAGAGTATGTGACTGGCACTGAGAATATAGTAACTGAGGCACTCTCCAAACCTTGAGAGTATGTGACTGGGACTGAGAATACGGTAACTGAGGCACTCTCCAAACCTTGAGAGTATGTGACTGGCACTGAGAATGTAGCAACTGAGGCACTCTCCAAACCCTGTGAGTATGCAACTGCCACTGAGAATATAGTAACTGAGGCACTCTCCAGACCTTGAGAGTATGTGACTGGCACTGAGAATATAGTAACTGAGACACTCTCCAGACCTTGAGAGTATGTGACGGGCACTGAGAATATAGTAACTGAGACACTCTCCAAACCTTGAGAGTATGTGACTGGCACTAAGAATATAGTAACTGAGACACTCTGCAAACCTTGAGAGTATGTGACTGGCACTGAGAATATAGTAACTGAGGCACCCTCCAAACCTTGAGAGTATGTGACTGGCACTGAGAATATAGTAACTGAGGCACTCTCCAAACCTTTGAGAGTATGTGACTGGCACTGAGAATATAGTAACTGAGGCACTCTCCAAACCTTGAAAGTATGTGACTGGCACTGAGAATATAGTAACTGAGGCACTCTAAAGACCTTGAGAGTATGTGACTGGCACTGAGAATATAGTAACTGAGGCACTCTCCAAACCTTGAGAGTATGTTACTGGCACACAGTATATAGTAACTGAGGCACTCTCCAGATCTTGAGAGTATGTGACTGGCACTGAGAATATAGTAACTGAGGCACTCTCCAGACCTTAAGAGAAAGTGTTTCTTATCCACAAGTAAAATGCAGTTTCGTTTCAAATTATTTACCTGGAGTTTTGCAGTCATGTGCACTAGTAAGCTGCGTCCTTCTAGTCACCCAAAAGAGAGAGAGATGGACAGAGTTGAAGGTGAGAATCTCGATTGATGAGGCTGAGTTTAGAGCCTTTACTGAATAAGGAGTTCCAGGATGGTATGTACTATATATATTTAAGTCGTTGTGTCCTGAGTAATAAGACGGTCAAATAAGTGTTATGATATTTTTTTTACCTGTATCAAATACTGAATCAGTCATGTTGGTTCGTCCACATATTATGACGTTACAACCTCCTCTCAGATCTACGTGGTGTTGGTACTGGGATGTATGGAGGGTGCCGGCGCCAGAGCCGGACGGTGTTGGTACTGGGATGTATGGAGGGTGCCGGCGCCAGAGCCGGACGGTGTTGGTACTAGGATGTATGTAGGGTGCCGGCACCAGAGCCTGACGGTTAGTTACCATTTGTCCTAGGCACATGTCAATTAGACACTAGGCCTGTTGTATGTATGTGTGTATGTGTGTAAGGAAACACTGAAATGTTTCTGCCCCACCGAATTGAACCCGGCCCTCCGTGCGTGAAGCAAGAGCTTTACCACTGGGCCACCGGGGGCGTTGTTGGTACTGGGATGTATGTAGGGTGCCGGCACCAGAGCCTGACGGTGTTGGTACTGGGATGTATGGAGGGTGCCGGTGCCAGAGCCTGACGGTGTTGGTCCTGGGATGTATGGAGGGTGCCGGCGCCAGAGCCTGACGGTGTTGGTACTGGGACGTATGGAGGGTGCCGGCGCCAGAGCCTGACGGTGTTGGTCCTGGGATGTATGGAGGGTGCCGGCGCCAGAGCTTGACGGTGTTGAGATCATCAGTGTTAAATCTGGCTGCAGTTGTCACAAGAACTTTGTCATGAATAAATCTGATGATTGACACTCGTGCAATACTTGGGTACCTTTACTATGGACAATAAAGCTTCTCAAGTATTGCACAAATGTCTCAATCATCAAACTTTTCGGTTCTCTGAACCATTTATCTACAATCAATAAATTTGGTGTCTGTTGTTTACTTCTCTTTTGTTTACCTTATTTTTAGTTGCAATATCAATGAGTAACTTTGACGTTTTATGTCAGTAAGAAAAGGAACATCATTAATAATTTCGAGTTGTTAGTTCGTCCTTCACGTGTTAAGAACTGGAGTGTTGAGAATTGTGTAATAGTGTATATTTGTTTAATTTCTGTAAGGAGTTGTGTTACTGTGATGAGTCTGGGTATTGAATCATTGCCAATACCCAGTGTGTGGGAACTGGATAAATTTATCATTGGTACAGAGATGGCACCAGTTATGACTGCCATAGGGCACTGCAGAGTTTTCTATTTCTGTACTCTTCAAACCTTGTGCTCCTCCTGGCTTGTTACTGTTTTTTAGGTATCCCCGAAGGGGAAGTATACCTGAAGGGTGTTCCGGGGGTCAACGCCCCCGTGGCCCGATCCATCACCAGGCCTCGTGATGGATCAGTGCCCGATCAACCAGGCTGTTACTGCTGGCCGCACGCAATCCAACGTACGAACCACAACCCGGCTGGTCAAGAACTGAAAAAAATTCCAACCACCTACTTTCTTATTTTATTTGGCTCATAACTCGAGAACCATTTTTCGGATAGGATTCAAATTTTGTACGCTTGCGTATGGGAACAAGGACCCGAGTCTAGGAATAACTGGTATTATCAAGTGCCCTATGACCAGAGTTATTGCACCCATCCCCGGAAAGGATGGGATAACTCTCAGTGACGCAACTTTCAACCTTCAACACTCTCAATGACGCAGCTTCCAACCTTCAAAACTCTCAGTGACGCAGCTTCCAACCTTCAAAACTCTAAGTGACGCAGCTTCCAACCTCCAAAACTCTCAGTGACGCAGCTTCCAACCTTCAAAACTCTCAGTGACGCAGCTTCCAACCTCTAAAACTCTCAGTGACGCAGCTTCAAACCTCCAAAACTCTCAGTGACGCAGCTTCCAACCTTCAAAACTCTCAGTGACGCAGCTTCCAACCTTCAAAACTCTCAGTGACGCAGCTTCCAACCTTCAAAACTCTCAGTGACGCAGCTTCCAACCTTCAAAACTCTCAGTGACGCAGCTTCCAACCTTCAAAACTCTCAGTGACGCAGCTTCCAACCTTCAAAACTCTCAGTGACGCAGCTTCCAACCTTCAAAACTCTCAGTGACGCAGCTTCCAACCTTCAAAACTCTCAGTGACGCAGCTTCCAACCTTCAAAACTCTCAGTGACGCAGCTTCCAACCTTCAAAACTCTCAGTGACGCAGCTTCCAACCTTTAAAACTCTCAGTGACGCAGCTTCAAAAAGATATCAGGTATGAAAGGCCCCTTGGAGCTAGTGATCATTTGGTTCTGTGTTTTGATTATATAGTTGAGCTACGAGTGGAGAGGAGAGCAGGAATAGGAAAGGAGAAACGAAACTACAAAAGGGGACTACACAGGCATGAGGAACTTCCTACAAGACGTTCAGTGGGAGAGAGAATTGGCAGGAAAACCAGTAAAAGAAATGATGGAATATGTGACAACAAAATGCAAAGAGGCAGAGGAGATGTTTGTCCCCAAGGGAAACAGAAGTAATGGGAAGACCAGAACGAGTCCTTGGTTCACCCAGAGGTGTAGGGAGGCAAAAACTAAGTGTAATAGAGAATGGAAAAAGTACAGAAGACAAAGGACCCAGGAAAATAAAGAGATTAGCCGAAGAGCCAGAAACGAATATGCACAGGTAAGAAGGGAGGCTCAGCGACAATATGAAAATGATATAGCATCAAAAGTCAAGTCTGACCCGAAGCTGTTGTATAGCCACATCAGGAGAAAAACAACAGTCAAGGACCAGGTAATCAGGCTGAGGAAGAAACGACCAAGAGGTATGTGAGGAGCTCAACATGAGATTTAAAGAAGTATTTACAGAGGAGACAGGAAGGACTCCAGGAATTCAGAATAGTGAGGTATACCAACAAGTGCTGGATGAAATACACACAACCGAGGAGGAGGTGAAGAAGCTGCTATGTGAACTTGATACCTCAAAAGCGGTGGGACCGGACAACATTTCTCCGTGGGTCCTTAGAGAGGGAGCAGAGATGTTGTGTGTGCCACTAACACAAATCTTCAACACATCCATTGAAACTGGGCAACTACCTGAGGCGTGGAAGATGGCAAATGTAGTCCCAATTTTTAAGAAAGGAGACAGACATGAGGCATTAAACTACAGACCTGTGTCACTGACGTGTATAGTATGCAAAGTCATGGAGAAGATCATCAGGAGGAGAGTGGTGGAGCACCTAGAAAGACACAAGCTTATAAACGACAACCAGCACGGTTTCAGGAAGGAAAATCCTGTGTCACAAACCTACTGGAGTTTTATGACAAGGTAACAGAAGTAAGACACGAGAGAGAGGGTGGATAGACTGCATTTTTTGGACTGCAAGAAGGCGTTCGACACAGTTCCTCACAAGAGATTAATGCAAAAACTAGAGGATCAGGCACACGTAACAGGAAAAGCACTGCAATGGATCAGAGAATATCTGACAGGGAGGCAACAACGAGTCATGGTACGTGACGAGATGTCAGAGTGGGCACCTGTGACGAGTGGAGTTCCACAAGGGTCAGTCCTAGGACCTGTACTGTTTTTGGTATATGTGAATGACATAACGGAAGGGATAGACTCAGAAGTGTCCCTGTTTGCAGATGATGTGAAGTTAATGAGAAGAATCAAATCAGTCGAGGATCAGGCAGGACTACAAAGAGACCTGGACAGGCTGCAAGACTGGTCCAGTAACTGGCTCCTTGAATTTAACCCTGCCAAATGTAAAGTCATGAATATCGGGGAAGGGCAAAGAAGACCGAAGACAGAGTATAGTCTAGGTGGCCAAATACTGCAAACCTCACTCAAAGAAAAAGATCTTGGGGTGAGTATAATACCGAGCACATCTCCTGAGGCACACATCAATCAGATAACTGCTGCAGCATACGGGCGGCTGGCAAACCTAAGAATAGCGTTTCAATACCTCACTAAGGAATCATTCAAGACTCTGTATACCATATACGTCAGGCCCATACTGGAGTATGCAGCACCAGTTTGGAACCCACACCTGGTCAAGCACGTCAAGAAACTAGAGAAAGTGCAAAGGTTTGCAACAAGACTAGTCCCAGAGCTAAGGAGATTGTCCTACGAAGAAAGGTTAAGGGAAATCGGCCTGACGACACTAGAGGACAGGAGGGTTAGGGGAGACATGATAACGACATATAAAATACTGCGAGGAATAGATAAGGTGGACAGAGACAAGATGTTCCAGAGAGGGGACACAGAAACAAGGGGTCACAATTGGAAGTTGAAGACTCCTATGAGTCAAAGGGATGTTAGGAAGTATTTCTTCAGTCATAGAGTTGTCAGGAAGTGGAATAGCTTAGAAAGCGACATAGTGGAGGCAGGAACCATACATAGTTTTAAGACTAGGTTTGATAAAACTCATGGAGCAGGGAGAGAGAGGACCTAGTAGCAATCAGTGAAGAGGCGGGGCCAGGAGCTATGACTCGACCCCTGCAACCACAAATAGGTGAGTACAAATAGGTGAGTACTGTTCGTCTTCCTCTTCACCCTCCCACCTGTTTCCCGTACTGCTGCTCCCGCATCCATGGCTTGGTTGGTAGCGCACTCGCCTTACACACTGAGTGTCCGGGGTTTAATCCCAGGCGCGGGTGGTTACGTTAATAATTGTAATAATAATAATAATTATTATTATTATTATTATTATTATTATTTCTACAAGTACATGTACAAGGATAACCCTCCCTACCCTGGGATATCCTGGGTGGCTAACCCACCCTACCCTGGGTTATCCTGGGTGGCTATCCCACCCTACCCTGGGTGGCTAACCCACCCTACCCTGGGTTATCCTGGGTGGCTAACCCACCCTACCCTGGGTGGCTAACCCACCCTACCCTGGGTTATCCTGGGTGGATAATCCACCCTCCCCTGTTATCCTGGGTGGCTAACCCACCCTACCCTGGGTTATCATTGGTGGCTAACCCACCCTTCCCTGGGTTATCCTGGGAGGCTAACCCACCCTACCCTGGATTATCCTGGGTGGTTAACCCACCCTACCCTGGGTTATCCTGAATGGCTAACCCACCCTACCCAGGGTTATCCTGGGTGCCTAACCCACCTACCCTGGGTTATCCTGGGTGGCTAACCCACCCTACCCTGGATTATCCTGGGTGGTTAACCCACCCTACCCTGGGTTATCCTGAACGGCTAACCCACCCTACCCAGGGTTATCCTGGGTGCCTAACCCACCTACCCTGGGTTATCCTGGGTGGCTAACCCACTCTACCCTGGATTTTCCTGGGTGGCTAACCCACCCTACCCTGTGGTAGGACCTACTGTGTAGGACCAACTGTGGTTGGACCTACTGTGTAGGACCTACTGTGTAGGACCTACTGTGGTTGGACCTACTGTGTAGGACCTACTGTGGTAGGACCTACTGGAGGACCACTGTGGTGGACCTACTGTGTAGGACCTACGGTGTAGGACCTACTGTGGTTGGACTCTACTGTGTAGGACCTACTGTGTAGGACCTACTGTGTAGGACCTACTGTGTAGGACCTACGGTGTAGGACCTACTGTGGTTGGACTCTACTGTATAGGACCTACTGTGTAGGACCTACTGTGTAGGACCTACTGTGTAGGATCTACTGTGTAGGACCTACTGTGTAGGACCTACTGTGTAGGACCTACTGTGTAGGACCTACTGTGGTAGGACCTACTGTGTAGGACCTACGGTGTAGGACCTACTGTGGTAGGACCTACTGTGTAGGACCTACTGTGGTTGGACTCTACTGTGTAGGACCTACTGTGTAGGACCTACTGTGTAGGACCTACTGTGTAGGACCTACGTGTAGGACCTACGGTGTAGGGACCACTGTGTAGGACCTACTGTGTGGACCTACTGTGGTAGGACCTACTGTGTAGGACCTACTGTGTAGGACCTACTGTGTAGGACCTACGTGTAGGACCTACTGTGGTTGGACTCTACTGTATAGGACCTACTGTGTAGGACCTACTGTGTAGGACCTACTGTGTAGGATCTACTGTGGAGGACCTACTGTGTAGGACCTACTGTGTAGGATCTACTGTGGAGGACCTACTGTGTAGGACCTACTGTGTAGGATCTACTGTGGAGGACCTACTGTGTAGGACCTACTGTGTAGGACCTACTGTGTAGGATCTACTGTGGGACTAGGGGACCTACTGTGTAGGACCTGTAGACCTGTGTAGGATCTACTGTGGAGGACCTACTGTGTAAGACCTACTGTGTAGGATCTACTGTGTAGGACCTACTGTGTAGGACCTACTGTGTAGGATCTACTGTGGAGGACCTACTGTGTAGGACCTACTGTGTAGGATCTACTGTGGAGAACCTACTGTGTAGGACCTACTGTGTAGGACCTACTGTGTAGGATCTACTGTGTAGGACCTACTGTGTAGGACCTACTGTGTAGGATCTACTGTGGAGGACCTACTGTGTAGGACCTACTGTGTAGGACCTACTGTGTAGGACCTACTGTGTAGGATCTACTGTGTAGGACCTACTGTGTAGGACCTACTGTGTAGGACCTACTGTGTAGGACCTACTGTGTAGGATCTACTGTGTAGGACCTACTGTGTAGGACCTACTGTGTAGGATCTACTGTGGAGGACCTACTGTGTAGGACCTACTGTGGTAGGACCTACTGTGTAGGACCTACTGTGTAGGACCTACTGTGGTAGGACCTACTGTGTAGGACCTACTGTGTAGGACCTACTGTGTAGGACCTACTGTGGTAGGACCTACTCTGTAGGACCTACGGTGTAGGACCTACTGTGGTTGGACCTACTGTGTAGGACCTACTGTGGTTGAACCTACTGTGTAGGACCTACTGTGTAGGACTTACTGTGGTTGGACCTACTGTGTAGGACCTACTGTGTAGGACCTACTGTTTAGGACCTACTGTGTAGGACCTACTGAGGTAGGACCTACTGTGTAGGATCTACTGTGGAGGACCTACTGTGTAGGACCTACTGTGGTAGGACCTACTGTGTAGGATCTACTGTGGAGGACCTACTGTGTAGGACCTACTGTGGTAGGACCTACTGTGTAGGACCTACTGTGTAGGACCTACTGTTTAGGACCTACTGTGGTAGGACCTACTGTGTAGGACCTACGGTGTAGGACCTACTGTTTAGGACCTACTGTGTAGGACCTACTGTGGTAGGACCTACTGTGTAGGATCTACCGTGGAGGACCTACTGTGTAGGACCTACTGTGTAGGACCTACTGTGTAGGACCTACTGTTTAGGACCTACTGTTTAGGACCTACTGTGGTTGGACTCTACTGTCACCTTAGTATTAATACTGTGAAGTGGGGACAGAGAGTGATATAGCATCACAGTAGGTCACAGAATGTGAATCACAGTATAATTCGGTTAAAATTCGTCATTCATCATGAATGTACAGTAGGATACCCACGTAAAGTCTATGATATGAAAAGTTCTAAACTTTTTTCCAGAATGAATCACGGTGGGAGGAAGCCACACTTCCTGTCGCATTACCTGGGCTGGACATACTACAGCCTCACACATTGCCCTGCCATCCATCTTATGCTCTTACTGAATAAAAACAGTGAACTGGTGATGGATATCCTGCTGCTGCTGCTGCTGCTGCTGCTGCTGCTGCTGCTGCTGCTGCTGCTGCTGCTGCTACTACTGCTACTGCTGCTGCTGCCGTCCTTCAAATAATTAATATATAGTACCTAGTTGTACATAGCACGATACCAGTGTACGTTAATGTGTATAATAACTAACAAGAATAGAAAACAGCTGTGTATGTATGTGGAATACAAGATAGGTATTAACTGAGTCACTAACAGAAGGTAACTTACCTAAATACGCCAATAGTCGTACATTCACTTCTCTCTGTTAAATTATTACAAGTGCAATAATAAGTGTGATGTCTCTGGCAAGCACAGACTCCACTAATTGCTCGATTTAATAAGTTAATATTACTTTTCCAATTATATGTGCGGGGTTTTGTATTTTGTAAGTTTGTGAAGTTGACTGTATTGTGCATTCATATAGAGTGCGTTTGTTAATTAAGTTTCAAAGCCTATCTACTACACAAGAATCAGTAAGGGTGCGTGTAACCTGTTCAACGCCAGTCAAGGATACTTTATTTCCTAAAATAGAAATTAAAGTGAACTCTCAGGATATATAGTAAGAGATACACACCTCTTGGACGCCTCCGTGTATATAACGTGCTCACGAGAATGTCAAATAGACCGATGCTACAGTGTTGATGCTCCAGTTAAATTAATCTACTATATTCGACAGTTGGGTTAGTGTCAAGTGAGCATCTATCACCTCAACTCAGAATAGCAAATAATTTTAATGGGGAATATTTACTACCTCACCTTTGGGTCTCCAGGGTGACGCTGACACTGGGAAGAGCGTGGAGCTCTAGACTCCAGAGAGCTGACTCTACTGGACTCTATCTGCTGTTATGATGGCTGCCTCCATAATATCACTCCTCGCCAGTACCAAATTCTACACAATTTTATTTATAACTGAATAATAATGTTTAGTAAACCACCTAGGCACTTCAGAGTTATATCATTGTTTTTATAACAGAGTACGACACGGGGGTCCTAGTGTAAACTAGGTTTAACCAGGTCTGGTAAAAACATACAAAAAGTAATCAGGAGTAATCTGAGGAAAGTGAAGGCAGCTTAGAGTACATGGATCAAGGACCACTTACTACGACAAGTAATCTCCTTGACTTGTGCACCTAAGAGGATGATGTTCAAGTGGCTGAGTGAGAGGATCAGGTGTGAAGGGTCCGGGGCTTCGAGAGACCAGGGTTGAGGGATCGTCAGTGTGTCAACACCAGTACAGTCCATCACACACATACTTCACTTTGGCTTCAAAGCTGGTTTTTTTTTTTTTTTAGTGGAAGGTTTAAATTAGTTTATGGCTTTACATGTCCTAATTTTCCGTTTTCATCGAAAAAAAATGGAAAATTCAGAACAAGAATGGAGGAACACTGCAGAAGGCCTACTGGCCCATACAAGGCAAGTCCTTATCAAAACCACCAATACCCAAAGCTACCGAAGAATTTACTCCTGTACCCACGACACCAATCAAACCTAGCCAATCCCACTCATATATTTGTCCAATCCATTATTTCTGGTTCTTACCTGGTTCGAAACTCTCAGTACTTTATTAATATCACCTTTGTTTATGCCCATCATCCACTTGTACACCTCGATGATATCTCCCCTCATTCTACGTCTCTCCAGAGAGTGGAGATTCAATGCTCTAAGTCTATCTTCATACGGGAGATTTCTTATACTGTAAATCATTTTAGTCATTCTTCTTTGTATGTTCTCCAATGAATCTATATCCATCCTGTAGTAAGGAGACCAAAACTGAGCTGCATAATCCAAATGAGGTCTCACTAGTGATGTATAGAGCTGTAAAATAACTTTTGGACTTCTGTTGCTTATACTTCTTGAAATAAATCCTAGTAATCTGTTAGCCTTATTGCGCACACTTAGGCACTGTTGTCTTGGCTTTAGATTTCTGCTTACCATGACTCCCAAGTCTTTTTCACATTCTGTATGATCAAGCTCTACTTCACCTAGTTTATAACTTCGAGGGATATTTTCATTACCAAGGACATGTACTTGTCCACACTCAACTTCATCTGCCATTTTTCAGACCAAGACATTAATTTGTCCAAATCCTCCTGGAGTTCACTGGTATCCTCCTCAGAATGAATCATTCGGCCTATTTTTGAATCATCAGCAAATTTGCTCATGTCACTTGCAATTACTTCATCAAGGGCCTAAAACTGTCACATGTAATTACTTCATCAAGGGCCTAAAACTGTCACATGTAATTACTTCAACAGAGGGCCTAAAACTGATCCTTGTGGAACCCCACTAGTGACTAATCCCCATTCAGATTTGACCCCATTAATGGAAACTCTGCTGTCTATTGGTAAGCCATGCCTCTATCCATGCTAGAACTTTACCTCCGATACCATGAGCTGCCACTTTTCTTAAGAGTCTCTTGTGAGGTACTCTATTGAAGGCTTTACTAAAATCCAAATAAACAATATATTCTTTATCACTGTCTACTGCCTCAAATGTTTTATTGAAGAACGTCAGTAAATTTGTCAGGCAAGAACGACCTCTCGTGAACCCATGCTGAGATTCATTAATCAAATTATGTTCTTCAAGGTGACTTCTAATAATATCAGCTATTATTGATTCTAATAATTTGCCTACTATAGACGTCAGGCTGATTGGACGGTAATTCGGAAGAATGGACTTATCCCCTGATTTGAATATAGGAACTACATTAGCTATCTTGGTAAGTAAGACACATAGGCAACATTTAGGCATCTTTATTCCGAAACGTTTCTCCTACACAGTAGGCTTCTTCAGTCCCGGGGACTTATTTTGCTTCAGTTTATCTATCTGTTTGATAACCATGTCCCTCTTGACAGTAATATTAGCTAATTTGAATTCTTCAGGAACTGAATAATTGTTAATTTCTGGAATCTCATTTACGTCTTCTTGTGTAAAGACTGACAAAAAATAGTCATTAAATAGAGAACACATTTCCAGTTCGTTATCCGTCAGCTGTCCATTCCCAATTTTCAGAGGTCCTACCTTTTCCCTCACCTTCGTCCTATACACTTGAAAGAACCCTTTTGGATTAGTCTTTGATTCATTAGCAACCTTAATCTCATAGTCATGTTTAGCCTTTCTAATCCCCTTTTTTACTTCTCTTTTCAACTGAACATATTGGTCAATAAGGTTAACATCTCCTCTTTTGATGCGCTTATAAATTTCCCTTTTCTTCCCTAATTGATGCTTTAGCCTCCTGTTAACCCATTTGGGATCGTTATTATTAGACCTAATTTCTCTCTGGGGAATGTATATACTCTGAGCATGTTGTACATTATTAAGAAAAAAAATCATAAACGCAGATTCATTCATAATCGTAAGTCTGATCATTGTCAATAAAATCATTAGCTAGATTACCCCAATCTCGTACTCCCAGGTAATATTAAAAGTAATGGATTTGTGATCACTTGCGCCAAGCTCTTCAGTGATCTCCAGATTATTTACAAGGGTTTCTTTATTAGACAAGACTAGGTCGAGCAAATTATTACCAATGGTAGGCTCTGTTATACACTGCTTCAGAAAACAGTCCTAAACTACTTTTATAAAGTCACTGGACTCCAGATTACCGGTCAAAGAAGTCCAGTCAATTTGACTAAAGTTAAAATCCCCTACTATCACTACGTTATTGTGTCTAGAAGCCCTAACAATTTCGTCCCAAAGAAGTCTCCCTCTATCGTGATCCAAGCCTGGAGGTCGGTATATTACACCTAGAATTAGTTTTTCTTGACCTTCTACAAACTCTACCCAAACAGATTCTGTTACTAATCCATCTATTTTTATACCTGTTTTTATGCAACAATTTATATTTTCTCGTACATATAATGCAACTCCACCCCTTTCCCGTTACATCTATCTACATGGAACAACTTAAACCCCTGAATATGACACTCAGCAATCATATCCCGACTCTTTAAATCATACCATGTTTCAGTTATTGCAATGACATCAAAGTTCCCAGCACATGCTGCCAAACACAATTCATTAATTTTATTTCTGGCGCTTCGACAGTTAGTATAAAATACATTAATATGTTTTTTTCTTGTGAACCTTTCTCCTATTCAGCTTTTGTTTTACACAATTTCTGATACTATCATTACCCTGTATTACTCGATTACTGTTGTTGTTGTTAAGATTTATGATATCAAAGCCTGAATCAATATTTCCACACTCATTATTTTCCATTCCTAAACCCATACCTCTAACTAATCCTAGTTTAAACCCTAACAACATCCTCAACTGAGCTAGCCAGAAAACCCACACCTGCCCTGGATAAGTGAACCCCATCCCTGGCATACATGTCACTTCGGCCATAGAAGTGGTCCCAGTTGTCAAGAATTGTGCTACGTTATCCTTACAGTGTTTGTCCAGCCAACAATTTATACCAATCGCTCTGGACAACCATTCAAATTAGTGTTCATTAACTTCCATTCTTCAACGTTAATTCTTAACCACATTAGAATCTTATGCCGCACTCTGTACTAATCATTTCGCGTGCACTGAGGTAGAGGGGGCTGGGGTGATGCAATACTGGGATATCAAATCAAAATTTTTATTTCTTCGTATAATATACAATGTGTGGTTTACATGTAATAAAATATTGCTAAGCAAAGAAATCCACTAATATACATGAGCATTTCTGGCATTTCTAGGATGCATGAGCATTTCTAGGATGCATGAAAATTTCTAGGATGCATGAACATTTCTAGGATGCATGAACATTTCTAGGATGCATGAACATTTCTAGGATGCATGAACATTTCTAGGATGCATGAACATTTCTAGGATGCATGAACATTTCTAGGATGTATGAACATTTCTAGGATGCATGAACATTTCTAGGATGCATGAACATTTCTAGGATGCATGAACATTTCTAGGATGTATGAACATTTCTAGGATGCATGAACATTTCTAAGATGCATGAACATTTCTAGGATGCATGAACATTTCTAGGATGCATGAGGATTTCTAGGATGTATGAGCATTTCTAGAATGTATGAACATTTCTAGGATGCATGAACATTTCTAGGATGTATGAACATTTCTAGAATGTATGAACATTTCTAGGATGTATGAACATTTCTAGGATGTATGAACATTTCTAGGATGCATGAACATTTCTAGGATGCATGAACATTTCTAGGATGCATGAACATTTCTAGGATGTATGAACATTTCTAGAATGTATGAACATTTCTAGGATGTATGAACATTTCTAGGATGTATGAACATTTCTAGGATGTATGAACATTTCTAGAATGTATGAACATTTCTAGGATGTATGAACATTTCTAGAATGTATGAACATTTCTAGGATGTATGAACATTTCTAGGATGTATGAACATTTCTAGGATGTATGAACATTTCTAGGATGTATGAACATTTCTAGAATGTATGAACATTTCTAGGATGTATGAACATTTCTAGAATGTATGAACATTTCTAGGATGTATGAACATTTCTAGGATGTATGAACATTTCTAGAATGTATGAACATTTCTAGGATGTATGAACATTTATAGGATGTATGAACATTTCTAGGATGTATGAACATTTCTAGAATGTATCAGCATTTCTAGGATGTATGAACATTTCTAGAATGTATGAACATTTCTAGGATGTATGAACATTTCTAGGATGTATGAACATTTCTAGGATGTATGAACATTTCTAGAATGTATGAACATTTCTAGGATGTATGAACATTTCTAGGATGTATGGACATTTCTAGGATGCATAGACATTTCTAGGATGTATGAACATTTCTAGGATGTATGAACATTTCTAGGATGTATGAACATTTCTAGGATGTATGAACATTTCTAGGATGCATAGACATTTCTAGGATGTATGAACATTTCTAGGATGTATGAACATTTCTAGGATGTATGAACATTTCTAGGATGTATGAACATTTCTAGGATGTATGAACATTTCTAGGATGTATGGACATTTCTAGGATGTATGGACATTTCTAGGATGTATGAACATTTCTAGGATGTATGAACATTTCTAGGATGTATGAACATTTCTAGGATGTATGAACATTTCTAGGATGTATGAACATTTCTAGGATGTATGAACATTTCTAGGATGTATGAACATTTCTAGGATGTATGAACATTTCTAGGATGTATGAACATTTCTAGGATGTATGAACATTTCTAGGATGTATGAACATTTCTAGGATGTATGAACATTTCTAGAATGTATGAACATTTCTAGGATGTATGAACATTTCTAGGATGTATGAACATTTCTAGAATGTATGAACATTTCTAGAATGTATGAACATTTCTAGGATGTATGAACATTTCAAGGATGTATGAACATTTCTAGGATGTATGAACATTTCTAGATGTATGAACATTTCTAGGATCACCTCAGCGACCATAATACAACAGGTTATTCCTCACTTTCCTCTTTGGATTGAAAAGGATTAAATGCGAATAATGGGGCTACTAGCTAATGGGGCTACTAGCTAATGGGACTACTAGCTAATAGGGCTACTAGCTAATGGGGCTACTAGCTAATGGGGCTACTAGCTAATGGGGCTACTAGCTAATAGGGCTACTAGCTAATGGGGCTACTAGCTAATGGGGCTACTAGCTAATGGGGCTACTAGCTAATAGGGCTACTAGCTAATGGGGCTACTAGCTAATGGGGCTACTAGCTAATGGGGCTACTAGCTAATGGGGCTACTAGCTAATGGGGCTACTAGCTAATTGGGCTACTAGCTAATGGGGCTACTAGCTAATGGGGCTACTAGCTAATGGGGCTACTAGGTAATGGGGCTACTAGCTAATGCTTAAAGATGAGAAATATAAATATATATGATAAGAGGCAAATTGGCGGTGGGTGAAACTAAGCTAGGAATCAAACTACAACAACTGTTGACCTGTCAGTTGACCTGTGACCTGTGTCGAGTGTGGACCGTGTCTCTGTGAGTGTATTTCTTTTTGTTTTAATCTCTCGAGCCAAATTGGATACATCACAAATTTATACATTCAACATAAGGAGGGAACATCGCAGTAGGCCTACTGGCCTACTGCGATGTTCAATCTCTTTTTAAAGCTGCCCAAGGTTTTAGCTGTTATAAGAACATAAGAATGGAGGAACACTGCAGAAGGCCTACTGGCCCATACAAGGCAGGTCCTTATCAAAACCAACCACTTATCTACAACTTCCGTTCAAAACCAATACTTTCTACGTCCTTTCTTATCTTAAATTTGTCCAATTTATATCCGTTATTTCGACTTCTTTCTTTTGTTCGATATCCTCAGTACTTTGTTTATATCGCTTTTGTTTGTGACCATCAACCACTTAAATCCCTCAGTGACACGTCTCAGTCTACGTCTCTCAGTCTACGTCTCTCAGTCTACGTCTCTCAGTCTACGTCTCTCAGTCTACGTCTCTCAGTCTACGTCTCTCAGTCTACGTCTCTCAGTCTACGTCTCTCAGTCTACGTCTCTCAGTCTACGTCTCTCAGTCTACGTCTCTCAGTCTACGTCTCTCAGTCTACGTCTCTCAGTCTACGTCTCTCAGTCTACGTCTCTCAGTCTACGTCTCTCAGTCTACGTCTCTCAGTCTACGTCTCTCAGTCTACATCTCTCAGTCTACGTCTCTCAGTCTACATCTCTCAGTCTACGTCTCTCAGTCTACGTCTCTCAAGAGAGAGAAAAGCTCAGGGCTCTCACTGCGCTGTATGACCTTGTAGGTTTAGCGCTTCTTTTTTATAATAACGATAATAATAATAATAATAATAATAATAATAATAATAATAATAATAATAATAATAATAATAATAATCAAGGTTCTCAACATGTTGAAAATTGTATAAAATTCCGAAAAGTTGATGAATAAGAGACGTGTAACAGTTTGGTATTTTACTGTTGAAACGTATCGCCTACGTGGTGGACTTCTTCAGTCAGGTACAGAGAATGTATCGTAGGCAGCAGGTTGATGGACTCATTACATAATGTTTACCTCACCATCACTACTGCTGCGTTTACCCTTTCTAACCCCATTCTTCATCTCTTTTATAATAAACGTATTGGTCATTAAGGTCAACCTCTCCTCTCCTGATGCGCTAATAAATTCCTCTTCTATCCTAATAGATACTTTAGTCTTCTATTCTTCTATTTGTGATCGTTCTGATTTGACCTCATTTCTTTCTCTGGAGAACATATATATATATATATATATATATATATATATATATATATATATATATATATATATATATATATATATATATATATATATATATACTTTGGGCATGATTCTATAGTTATTGTATTATCTTCGTCAATAGAATAATTAGACAGACAACCCCACTCAAGACTGAACAAGTGTTCAGTCTTGAGTGGGGTTGATATAATCGACAGTACGACAATCTGTGGCTCTTGTGGTCTTATCGTTATTCTGGTATTCCCAGGTTTATTAAAGGTGAAATTTGTGATCACTTGCACCTGGCTCTTCAGTGACCTCTAGATTATTAACGAGGGGTTCCTTATTTGACAAAACCAGGTCTGATACTACGTTATTAGACTTCCCAGCCCCAAGGTCATTAAGACTGGTTGGTTGGTTAATGGGGTTTCAAGTCTATCTACTACACGAGGGTTATTAAGACTGGTTGGTTGGTTAATAGGGTTTCAAGACTATCTACTACACGAGGGTCAAACCTACTTCCAGAACAGCCGTCCCTTATCACTAAGTAATGTGTCAACCATTGATCGATGTTCTCTTTAGGTGGGAAATCTGAGATTCCCTCCAACATCGACACTTCTGGCTACAAAATCTTGTCGTTAAGACTGATAAAATATGTTGGTAACTCTATACTTGGTTCTTAACCTTTACACTTTACACCCAACACTTTACATCCAATAATTTACACCCAACACCTTACACCTGACACCTTACACCCAACACCTTACACCCAACACCTTACACCCAACACCTTACATCCAACACCTTACACCCAACACCTTACATCCAACACCTTAAACCTGAAACCTTACACCTAAACCCCTTGTTTTTTGTGTGAACTAAGTTTAAGTGGAACTAGTGGAACTTTCTTATAGCATTCTCAGTCAGGAATGCTGAGTTCTCTTGCTATAAACACTATGGTTTACAGTGCTGATATTCTCCACGCTGTAATGTTGACAGTATTTAATTTAGCTTCGTGTGGGTGGGTGGAACTCTCAGCATGTGCGCTAAACTAACCTTGTAAAAACCATCTTTCTCTTCTGTAAAACACCCGTCACTATGTGACACAAACCCAGCCCATAAAACCCACCTGAAGTAGTTAAGCCACTTCATCTGTCTTATTTCTCTCTCTTTCAGTCTACAAACGTTTTTTTCTCGTTCTCTCCTTCCCCAATCCTTCCTCTCCCCATTCTTGCCATCAATCTTATGACCTGACAAGAAAGAAAATATATTACGTTCACGCAGGTGATGTTTGCAGCGAGTTTTCAATGATACTTTTTATATTTTTAAAATTTTATATTTTTGTATGCTCCCTACTTACGTGTAAGTTTTTCTTTTTTAATGTACAGGCAGCCCTAATTTCATGGACGGCTCTAGCTATGTATAAAATCATGATGCAGTGGGTTTTTTAGAATGCTTGATGATCACGTCTCATATAATCATTGATGGTTACCCCATTGACTGCCGCCCCTCTCTGAACAACCCCACTGACTGCCGCCCCTCTTTGAACAACCCCACTGACTGCCGCCCCTCTCTGAACAACCACACTGACTGCCGCCCCTCTCTGAACAACCCCACTGACTGCCGCCCCTCTTTGAACAACCCCACTGACTGCCGCCCCTCTCTGACCAACCCCACTGACTGCCGCCCTCTCTGAACAACCCCACTGACTGCCGCCCCTCTTGACCAACCCCACTGACTGCCGCCCCTCTGAACAACCCCACTGACTGCCGCCCTCTCTGAACAACCCCACTGACTGCCGCCCTCTCACCCTAGCGAACAACCCCACTGACTGCCGCCCTCTCGAACAACCCCACTGACTGCCGCCCCTCTGAACAACCCCACTGACTGCCGCCCCTCTCTGAACAACCCCACTGACTGCCGCCCCTCTCTGAACAACCCCACTGACTGCCGCCCCTCTCTGAACAACCCACTGACTGCCGCCCTCTGAACAACCCCACTGACTGCCGCCCTCTCTGAACAACCCCACTGACTGCCGCCCTCTCTGAACAACCCCACTGACTGCCGCCCCTCTCTGAACAACCCCACTGACTGCCGCCCCTCTCTGAACAACCCCACTGACTGCCGCCCCTCTCTGAACAACCCACTGACTGCCGCCTCTGAACACCACTGACTGCCGCCCCTCTCTGAACAACCCACTGACTGCCGCCCTCTCTGAACAACCCCACTGACTGCCGCCCTCTCTGAACAACCCCACTGACTGCCGCCCCTCTCTGAACAACCCCACTGACTGCCGCCCCTCTCTGACCAACCCCACTGACTGCCGCCCCTCTCTGAACAACCCCACTGACTGCCGCCCTCTCTGAACAACCCCACTGACTGCCGCCCCTCTCTGAACAACCCACTGACTGCCGCCCCTCTCTGAACAACCCCACTGACTGCCGCCCCTCTCTGAACAACCCCACTGACTGCCGCCCCTCTCTGAACAACCCCACTGACTGCCGCCCCTCTCTGAACAACCACACTGACTGCCGCCCCTCTCTGAACAACCACACTGACTGCCGCCCCTCTCTGAACAACCCCACTGACTGCCGCCCCTCTCTGAACAACCCACTGACTGCCGCCCTCTCTGAAAAACCCACTGACTGCCGCCCCTCTCTGAACAACCCCACTGACTGCCCCTCTGCACCCTACTGACAGCAGCCCTCTGACTAAACCCTCTGACTACCCCTCCTGACTACCTCCACTGATACACCTCTCTGACCACCACTCTGCCTCCCGCTGACTAGCTGATTACGAAGTTCCCTGACTAGCTCCTCTGACTAGCTCCTCTGACTACCTCCTCTGACTACCTTCTCTGACTACCTCCACTGACTACCTCCCCTGACTACCTTCTCTGACTACCTCCACTGACTACCTCCTCTGACTAGCTCTCTGACTACCCTGACTACCTTCTCTGACTACCTCCACTGACTACATCCACTGACTATCTCGTCTGACTACCTCTCACTACACTCCTCTACCTGATCCTACCTCCACTGACTACCTCCACTGACTACCTCCACTGACTACCTCCACTGACTACCTCCACTGACTACTCCTCCTACCCGGGCTACCTCCACTGACTACCTCCACTGACTACCTCCACTGACTACCTCACCTCCCACTGACTACCTCCACTGACTTCCTCCTCTGACTACCTCCACTGACTACCTCCACTGACTCCCTCCACTGACTACCTCCTCTGACTACCTCCACTGACTACCTCCTCTCACTGGCTTCATCAAAAAAGGCAAAGTTTCGTTTTCTTACAACTTCTCTAAATAATTGTTACCACCGTTCGTAACTCAGATTTGCTGAGGCTGTTATATCTGACTACCTGGTAGTCTGCACATCCCTCTAGCCTAGGCTACTGCTGCCGCATGCGGATCTTGTCTGTCATATCAACCTGAACTGTGTGATCAGAGGGAATCCAGTCTGGTTCCAATCTCTCCGTAATTCAATTTTCTTAAATTGTACAAAGAAGCCCTGAGCTTCTGTCTTTTATGAATGCAGGGATGCCCTTGGCCTGGGAATATCTGTCTGGTGGGTCGTATTCTCCTCCTCTGCAAAACCTTCTTCTAAATTTTTCAATCTGATCACCCTATCAATCTTAAGCTGCCTCTCTCAGCTTCATCTCTGCCTCTGTCTGTCTGTCTCTCTCTCTCTGTCTTTATCTCTGGCTCTCTCTTTGTCTCTCTTTCTCCGTCTCTTTCTCTATCTCTGTCTCTGTATATCTCTCTCTGTAGTTTCACTTTCTTTTCTCTCCATTAAGCTCTCACCCCTCCCTTTCACTTTCTTTTCTCTCCATTAAGCTCTCACCCCTCCCTTTCACTTTCTTTTCTCTCCATTAAGCTCTCACCCCTCCCTTTCACTTTCTTTTCTCTCCATTAAGCTCTCACCCCTCCCTTTCACTTTCTTTTTTCTCCATTAAGCTCTCACCCCTCCCTTTCACTTTCACTCACGTTCCTTTACGTTCTTCCCCCACGTTACCATGTGTCCCTTTTATTTCTGATTTTTTTTCCAGCAGACTAATTCACTCACCAAAACCCTCCAGCCCTTCATTCTGACCTTTTATTTTTTTCCACGTTCATGAAACATACACGTTTATTGTTTCTCAGTTTACCACTAAGTCAACACTGATGTACGGTGTTGTAGTCACCTTGGCAAGTATGTGACCCACAACACCTGACTAACACCTGGGTACCTATTGTACTGAACAAGGAAGGTGCCTAATATAGCCTTGCCAGGTGACAGGGCTCTCAATGGGGTTCAATACCACTCCTTGGGTTCTAAATTGAAATCTCTCTGTCTTAAGCAACTAATTTCAATATTTTGTTCATATTTACATCAATTTCTCCTTGATACACCGGTGAATTATTGGATTCGTTGGGAAGTCTAAGCCTGTAAGCCATACAGTGCCTGCGGAAAGCCATACAGTGCCTGCAGTAAGCCATACAGTGCCTGCTGTAAATCATACAGTGCCTGCGGTAAGCCATACTCTGCCTGCGGTAAACCATACAGTGCCTGCGGTAACCCATACTCTGCCTGCGGTAAACCATACAGTGCCTGCGGTAAGCCATACTCTGCCTGCTGTAAGCCATACAGTGCCTTCGGTAAGCCATACTCTGTCTGCGGTAAGCCATACAGTGTCTGCGGTAAGCCATACAGTGCCTGCGGAATGCAGGTCCTTGGGACCAGCGTCCCTGTCCCTGGGACCATCTTCGCTGTCCATGGGACCATCTTCCCTGTCCCTGGGACCATCTTCGCTGTCCCTGGGACCATCTTCGCTGTCCCTGGGACCAGCTTCCCTGTCCCTGGGACCATCTTCGCTGTCCCTGGGACCATCTTCCCTGTCCCTGGGACCATCTTCGCTGTCCCTGGGACCATCTTCGCTGTCCCTGGGACCAGCTTCCCTGTCCCTGGGACCATCTTCGCTGTCCCTTGGACCATCTTCCCTGTCCCTGGGACCATCTTCGCTGTCCATGGGACCAGCTTCCCTGTCCCTATGACCATCTTCCCTGTCCATGGGACCAGCTTCCCTGTCCCTGGGACCATCTTCCCTGTCCTTGGGACCATCTTCCCTGTCCCTGGGACCATCTTCCCTGTCCCTGGGTCCAGCTTCCCTGTTCCTGGGACCATCTTCCCTGTCCCTGGGACCATCTTCCCTGTCCCTGGGACCATCTTCCCTGTCCTTGGGACCATCTTTCCTGTCCCTTGGACCATCTTCGCTGTCCCTGGGACCAGCTTCCCTGTCCCTTGGACCATCTTCCCTGTCCCTGGGACCATCTTCCCTGTCCCTGGGACCATCTTCGCTGTCCATGGGACCAGCTTCCCTGTCCCTGGGACCATCTTCCCTGTCCCTGGGACCAGCTTCCCTGTCCCTGGGACCATCTTCCCTGTCCCTGGGACCATCTTTCCTGTCCCTTGGACCATCTTCGTTGTCCCTGGGACCAGCTTCCCTGTCCCTTGGACCATCTTCGCTGTCCCTGGGACCAGCTTCCCTGTCCCTTGGACCATCTTCCCTGTCCCTGGGACCAGCTTTCCTGTCCCTGGGACCATCTTCGCTGTCCCTGGGACCATCTTCCCTGTCCCTTGGACCATCATCCCTGTCCCTGAAACCATCTTCCCTGTCCCTGGGACCATCTTCGCTGTCCTTGGGACCAGCTTCCCTGCCCCTTGGACTATCTTCCCTGTCCCTGGGACCATCTTCCCTGTCCCTGGGACCATCTTCGCTGTCCCTGGCACCAGCTTCCCTGTCCCTTGGACCATCTTCCCTGTCCCTTGGACCATCTTCCCTGTCCCTGGGACCATCTTCGCTGTCCCTGGGACCAGCTTCCCTGTTCTTCGGACCATCTTCCATGTCCCTGGGACCAGCTTCCCTGTCCCTAGGACCATCTTCCCTGTCCATGTGACCATCTTCGCTGTCCCTGGGACTAGCTTCCCTGTCCCTTGGACCATCTTCCCTGTTCCTTGGACCATCTTCGCTGTCCCTGGGACCATCTTCCCTGTCCCTGGGACCATCTTCGCTGTCCCTGGCACCAGCTTCCCTGTCCCTTGGACCATCTTCCCTGTCCCTGGGACCATTTTCCCTGTCCCTGAGGGGACTGATTACCTCATCTTTTGTATATAATAATAATAATAATAATAATAATAATAATATCTTTATTTACTACAAGTACATGTACATGATATACAGGCCTAGCTGACATCAATGACATACTACTATATAGAAAGTCCCTTGTTATGCTGAGCATTTCGGGCAGATTAGGTCAGTGTCCTAGGATGCGACCCACACCAGTCGACTAACACCCAGGTACCTATTTTACTGATGGGGAACATAGACAACAGGTGTAAAGAAACACGCCCAATGTTTCTGCCCTGGCTGGGAATCGAACCCAGGCCTTCGCCGTGTGAAGCGAGAGCTTTAGCCACCAGACCACCAGAGCTTCTCATTACGGCCTTGAATTTGCACTGATAAAGCCACTGGTTGGCGAAACATCTACAAATATACCCAGATGTTGCACATGTTTCGTTCATCTCGCTGGTATTGTGCACCATTCATGTGCACAATAAAAATGTTTTTGTCAGAACTATCTTATGTTTGCTCCAGGTATAAGCTCCAGTATAAGCGCCAGGTATAAGCGCCAGGTATAAGCGCCAGGTATAAGCGCCAGGTATAAGCGCCAGGTATAAGCGCCAGGTATAAGCGCCAGGTATAAGCGCCAGGTATAAGCGCCAGGTATAAGCGCCAGGTATAAGCGCCAGGTATAAGCGCCAGGTATAAGCGCCAGGTATAAGCGCCAGGTATAAGCGCCAGGTATAAGCGCCAGGTATAAGCGCCAGGTATAAGCTCCAGTATAAGCGCCAGGTATAAGCGCCAGGTATAAGCGCCAGGTATAAGCTCCAGGTATAAGCGCCAGGTATAAGCTCCTGTACCCTCCTCCACTTCTCAAGTGTCACACTGACTCTCATTCGCCTTAATATATTTTCTTTAAAATCTCGACTTAAACTGCAGGTTAGATTGAGTATTCTCAATGTACGAGAGATATCTCACCAATATATGTGAGGTATCTCACCAATATTCGTGAGATATCTCACCAATATACGAGAGATATCTCACCAATATATGTGAGGTATCTCACCAATATTGGTGAGATATCTCACCAATATACGAGAGATATCTCACCAATTTTGTCAATTTCGAGGCCGGCATAGAGCTGTCTGGCCTGTCATTCACTTGGACATCTAAAACTATATAAAAAAATATGTACTCGTAATTTCGTCTCAACATTTCAACGTAAATATTTTTTAGTTCAGTCTGCGATCTTATCTAATGGGAGGTTGAGCGGAGAGCGAGGAGAGAGCCTTCTGCTTTATCAACCTAATGTAAGATATCTAGGCAGAAATAAAGGCTGACTGTAACTAGTCAAGAACCCCGAGATGGAGCGTAGTCTGCTTTCTGCCTAACCGTATACTCTCCTGCTAACCTCACTCTGGTGTATAGAAATATACCTAGTTGAATGGGCCGTGAGTTCTAGGTCTCACTCACCATGATTTATTTACTCCCATGTATTTTAAGTAAGGGACTACCTCACGTCGGTCATTCCCCACCAAGGTAAGGCAACACCTGGCTGGAGCACGATAACCACGGTAGGAACGAACAAAAAAGGCAGAAGATAGAGTAAATATTTACATTTCCCTTCACCAAACGGTAAGTCATTATGTACAATACACACAGCTATGAACAATAAGGCAAATGCAAGCAAGAGACACAGAACCGTTGCGACCAGACTGGGAAGTAAGTCTTAGTGTACATATCCGCTGTATATTATACAAGCAAGCTGACCATCACTCAGTAACTGTCTGGACAGACGTGGGACGACATCACAACACAACTGATCCTCTGAACCTCATCTGGATACTCCATACATGTCGCGTTGTAGCAGCGCCAGCTAAGTAACATGAATAGATTCAGGGGAAACCGGTTATCTTGACTGAGTGCTTGAGAGCGCCTGCCCTCTCAAGCACGGCTGGGGATGCTGCAGTTCAGGAGGTCGTCCACACTGTGATGTCGACGCACTTCTGGCAAGACAGTGATTAAATGAATGACGGTGAAAGTGTTTCCTCTTCACATCGCCCTACCTCGGTTCCTGTGACCCGCCAGAGTAGATACGACCCGGGTATTGTCCATGAGGTGACCCGCTGAAGACCCGGCGAGTTACAAAAATGCATATGCTCAAAAATGGTACAATAAATGACTAGTTCATCAGATGGAACACAAAGTAACATTATGGGCGGAAACACTCATATCCATCAGCTGTTTGCATTCTGACAACACTAACTGAGAGTTATAGAGCCATCTAGTGCCACAATTTAGAAGTAAAGGAGGAATTATCCCGGTATAATGCAGCGTGGTGTAGCAGGGTGATGGGTGGTGTAGCAGGGTGATGGGTGGTGTAGCAGGGTGATGGGTGGTGTAGCGGGGTGATGGGTGGTGTAGCAGGGTGATGGGTGGTGTTTCAGGGCGATGGATGGTGTGGCAGGGTGATGAGTAATGTAGCAGGGTGATGAGTAATGTAGCAGGGTGATGGGTGGTGTAGCAGGTGATGGGTAGTGTAGCAGGGTGATGGGTAGTGTAGCAGGTCAGCGGATGGTTGTAGCAGGTCAGTGGGTGGTTGTAGCAGGTCAGTGGGTGGTTGTAGCAGGTCAGCGGGTGGTTGTAGCAGGTCAGTGGGTGGTTGTAGCAGGTCAGCGGGTGGTTGTAGCAGTCAGGTAGTGAACTGACCTCACTCAGCGTGAATACAGATTCCAAAGGTAACGTTTTTAATCCAGGTTCTGAACAATGTGTTTCAACTCGTGTGAAATATGTAACAAATATGTTTTTTAATGATATATATAATGTAACTTACGAAGTATCGTTTGACTGGAAAAAAAAAATATAAGTGAATTTTGAAAGCAAAGGTGAAAAGGCATTTGCACATGATAGGGTATTTGGGAGGGATTTACCGAGGGATTTACTGAGGAAGAGGTCGTTTATACGTGGAGGTGAAAGTGGATTATCATGTACATGGACACAGTGGAAGATTTGAACAGGTTTCTAAAGTAAGCAATACCTTCCTATGAAGACAATTTTGCGACTTGGTGAAATAGATTTTGGGAGGAGAAGGTGAAGAACTTAAAGCAATTATATGAGGATAATATATGGGATAGCGCAGGAACTGGTCGAAGGAATTTGTTAAAAGAATGATGAGGTTTGTGCTTAAAACCTGTACTTGTAGGGATATTTTGCAACTTCTGCAAGGTGAGTGAGGGTTATAAGTTCTTGCTTTTATTCTGAATATTACAACCTCAGGTTCTCAAGGCCTGTTAACCTGGTCGTAAAAGAGAGCTTGGAACAAAGTAAACACAGTAGAAAAAACTTTGAATTGTATTTTCCTACACTATATACAGCAGAATAGGTATTAGTGCACGCCACGGTAGTCAAGGCAAAACAGCAGCCAAGAGACAAGAGACAACCATGCAGCAACCAGCACAGAATGAAAATGACAAGAGTAAAAACGTGAGTGGTAACCACGTCACCTTTACAATTGCCAGATCCACATTATGATTGGCTGAACCTAGGTACTGATCTGACGATGGGGCCCCGATCGTCAGACCCTTAGTGCCTGGTTCGCTGGTTGGGAAGGTAGCCTTTTATGAGGGTGTGTACATGCGCCGAATAAAGGTTACATACTCTTTGCATGCCATACTGAATGTATCTAAATATTTGTGAGAGGCCTTAGTTTTAATACGAGAGTAAGATGCTCGCCTGTGTGTATGGAGGGAGGAGGAATCTTAGATTTTTAATAGGAGTAATATTATTTTTTTTGTATTGATGGATGGATTTGGCTATCCTGGAGTGAGAGGAGACGACAGTGCAGTGCATGCTGTGATGAGTGAGGTGATGCTTGCTGTGATGAGTGAGGTGATGCTTGCTGTGATGAGTGAGGTGATGCATGCTGTGATGAGTGTACTAACAAGGGAAGAAAATTGAAATTCCCGTGTTGCATTCCCTCATATAACCATGACCATAATTTTTTTTAAGGAGTGGACCGGTAAGCCAGCGGAAAGCCTCGGTCAGATGACCGACATTTAGGCGACTGAAAGTTATGACGACGTTTCGGTGCGACTGGACCCATTTCAACCGAAATGCCATCATATGTTTCGGTCGCTTAAGTCTGGGTTATTTGCAGACTGTTGCAGCCACGGTATTGTGAGTGTTTATTCAGTCTCTTTGAAGCTAACTTTGGAGGTGTATTCTTAATTCAATGTAATTATATCAAATGAGTGTGTATAATAGTGTGTATAATGAGTGTGTATAACGAGTGTGTATAATGAGTATGTATAAAAGTGTGTATAACAGTGTGTATAAGAGTATGTATAATGAGTGTGTATTAGAGTGTGTATAACAGTGTGAATAATGAGTGCATATAATGAGTGTGTATAATGAGTGTGTAAAAGAGTGTGTATAATGAGTGTGTATAAGAGTGTCTATGAGTGTGTATAAGAGTGTGTATAATGAGTATGTATAAGAGTGTGTATAATGAGTGTGTATAAGAGTGTCTATGAGTGTGTATAAGAGTGTGTATAATGAGTGTGTATAAGAGTGTGTATAATGAGTGTGTATAAGAGTGTCTTTGAGTGTGTATAAGAGTGTGTATAATGAGTGTGTATAAGAGTGTGTATGAGTGTGTATAATGAGTGTGTATAAGAGTATCTATGAGTGTGTATAATGAGTGTGTATAAGAGTATCTATGAGTGTGTATAAGAGTGTGTATTATGAGTATAAGAAAATTAGGTCACTGTGATGCAAAGGAGAAATGTAACAAGTTTGAATAAGAATGTTCCTCTCCTCCTCCTCCTCATCCCCCATCTCCCTGACCTAGGGAGAGGGACATCCTCCTCCTGCAGGAGGAAGTAAAGAACATCACACGCCCATGAGTATTGAATAGAATTAATCTCATCTGTTGTCAAAGAAGAAAGTAGACATTGCATCTTGAAGAATTTAGAAAAAACTAAGATTATGAATCGCATGGACGATTCATGAACTCCCTGAGGAGGTCGTCGTACAGGTGGTCGTCCCTCGGGCAAATATATACTACTGTGTAGCAGATTAGTGAGAAGTGTAACAGATTAGTGAGGGGTATAGCAGATTACTGAGTAGTTTAGTAGATTAGTGAGTGTTGTAGCAGGGTGGGTGATGGTGTAGCAGAGTTGTGAGTAATGTAGCAGGGTGATTGGTTGGCGTAGCAGGGTGATGAATGGGTATAGCAGTATTATGGGTGGATGTAACAGGGTGATGGGTGAGTGCATCAGGGTAATGGGTGGATCTGGCAGGGTGACAGCTGGCTCTAGGAAGATGGTTTATGAGTGTTGCTGGATGGTGGATGGGTGTAGCAGTGTGATGGATGAGTGTATCATGATGGCGAGTGGATTAGGTATGGCACTGACCGGTTTAGAGACATGTGCGTTGTACTTGGCTGGGTGAAGAAGGCAGCAGTAGCGGTCGAAGGCCAGGAGGGAGAAGGTGATCGCTGCCTGGTGGTGCAGGAGAGGCAGCAGCAGTGCCTGACCCGCACACAGCATCCGAGGGTAGGGCCAGCAGTGATACAGGGTCGGGTACACACTCCCAGGCACCACCACCGCCCCTTTCATCAGGTCGCACAACCCAAGAGACGTCAGGAGCCACCGTGGCTGTCAGAGAAAGGCACTAGTGAGTCAGGATGATTGAAACATCCCCATCCATCACCACGCCCTCGTGGTCAGGATGAGTGAGATGTCCTCAGAATATTCATGAGTTTATGACTTATCGGCCGCACCCATACTGTACTCTCCCATAGCACCCCATAATCCATCCTGCACTCTCCCATAGCACCCCATAACCCATCCTGCACTCTCCCATAGCACCCCATAACTCATACTGTACTCTCCCATAGCACCCCATAACCCATCCTGTACTCTCTTGTTATGTCTTTGATATTGCAACTCATACTTATTGAGATAATTCATAAGTTATAACAGACAAAATTTCCTTCAAACAAGAATACACAAAAATAAAAGTAGGTCTGGAAGTACAAGACCTTCTGGGAGTACAAGACCTTCTGGGAGTACAAGACCTTCTGGGAGTACAAGCCCTTCTGGGAGTACAAGACCTTCTGGGAGTACAAGACCTTCTGGGAGTACAAGACCTTCTGGGAGTACAAGACCTTCTGGGAGTACAAGATCTTCTGGGAGTACATGACCTTCTGCTCCTACACAAAAAGGAAGACTTGCGGTATTCCTGCACATCAGTCTCGTACTCAGTCGACGTACTCTCCCACCGCTTGAAAGACCTAAGAGCGTCCATGCCAGATACTGAAGAGGGACCTAGGAATGAAGACTGAGACACTTGTGCAACTTTTGTGACTATTGTGTATATGTTTCGCCAGCCACTGGCTTCTTCAGACCAACAGAGAAGAACAGTGGAAGATGAGGGATGGTAAGGAAAAGACGAATTTCCGATGTAACTAATGCAAGGTCACGCAAGAGAGCGTTGCTTCGCTCTATGAAGACACGCTAGACAGGACAGAATTCCTGTTACCGCTGTGTATATTCATCCTCCTGACTTCTCACAGAGCTAAAGGTACCTGCAAGAATCGGAATAGAGGTAAACTCATCCTCTGGACCTTTCAGAGAATCATGGGTATCACCAAGGACCTCAGAAAAGGTACACTCACCCTACGTATCCTTCGATGAAACGAGAATATACACAAGCACCTCAACATTACAATGATTACAATGCTGGATCAAATTTCCAGCCACAATTCACCTCTCCTCTCGTGAATGTTTCTGAGCAAAGTAGTTGATCACCAGGGGATAAACTCTGAGGCAAATATTCACACAGATACGAGGCACTTTTACTCCACTGGAGAGGCTGCCGGGTCACCATCTGGAGAAGACCCGGGCCGGCAGTACCGGCGAACCTTATACAATACAATGGAGGGGCTGGACAGGACTCGACTAAACTAAAGGATTGAAATTCTTTTCGTGACACGGTTGCGTTCTAGATGTTATGAGGAGATAAGGTACTACCACTGTCAGAGAAAACATATATGAACATGGATGTACTTCCAGAAACCTTATGTAGCTAATATTGTTAAAAAACCTCTACATAAAATCTATATAGAAACTCTTATGGACATATACTAGAAAGAATTTTAAGTGAATTTCTAATTTTATTATTAGAAACAACGTCAGTCCAGCATCTATTCAACCAAATTTAGGAACTTAAGAGTTCATTAATATTTATTATTTACACCTTTGTAATCTTACATTTTCTTATACAGACCTGAAAATGGGAATAGAAAGTTGGAAACGTCAAAAAATGGCTTTATTTCCCCTATTGTGGCCTATTTGTTTATGATAATACGACTCATTAAACGTACGTGTGTACACACACACACACACACACACACACACACATTTGGTTCTGTGTTTTGATTATATAGTTGAGCTACAAGTGGAGAGGGGAGCAGGAATAGGAAGGGAGAAACGAAACTACAAAAGGGGGGACTACACAGGCATGAGGAACTTCCTACAAGACGTTCAGTGGGAGAGAGAATTGGCAGGAAAACCAGTAAAAGAAATGATGGAATATGTGACAACCAAATGCAAAGAGGCAGAGGAGAGGTTTGTCCCCAAGGGAAACAGAAGTAATGGGAAGACCAGAACGAGTCCTTGGTTCACCCAGAGGTGTAGGGAGGCAAAAAGTAAGTGTAATAGAGAATGGAAAAAGTACAGAAGACAAAGGACCCAGGAAAATAAAGAGATTAGCCGAAGAGCCAGAAACGAATATGCACAGGTAAGAAGGGAGGCTCAGCGACAATATGAAAATGATATAGCATCAAAAGTCAAGTCTGACCCGAAGCTGTTGTATAGCCACATCAGGAGGAAAACAACAGTCAAGGACCAGGTAATCAGGCTGAGAAAGGAAGGTGGGAGTTCACAATAAACGACCAAGAGGTATGTGAGGAGCTCAACATGAGATTTAAAGAAGTATTTACACAGGAGACAGGTAGGACTCCAGGAATTCAGAATAGGGAGGTATACCAACAAGTGCTGGATGAAATACACACAACCGAGGAGGAGGTGAAGAAGCTGCTATGTGAACTCGATACCTCAAAAGCGGTGGGACCGGACAACATTTCTCCGTGGGTCCTTAGAGAGGGAGCAGAGATGTTGTGTGTGCCACTAACACAAATCTTCAACACATCCATTGAAACTGGGCAACTACCTGAGGCGTGGAAGATGGCAAATGTAGTCCCAATTTTTAAGAAAGGAGACAGACACGAGGCATTAAACTACAGACCTGTGTCACTGACGTGTATAGTATGCAAAGTCATGGAGAAGATCATCAGGAGGAGAGTGGTGGAGCACCTAGAAAGACACAAGCTTATAAACGACAACCAGCACGGTTTCAGGGAAGGAAAATCCTGTGTCACAAACCTACTGGAGTTTTATGATAAGGTAACAGAAGTAAGACACGAGAGAGAGGGTGGATAGACTGCATTTTTGGACTGCAAGAAGGCGTTCGACACAGTTCCTCACAAGAGGTTAATGCAAAAGCTAAAGGATCAGGCACACGTAACAGGAAAAACACTGCAATGGATCAGAGAATATCTGACAGGGAGGCAACAACGAGTCATGGTACGTGACGAGATGTCAGAGTGGGCACCTGGACGAGTGGAGTTCCACAAGGGTCAGTCCTTTGGACCTGTACTGTTTTTGGATATGGAATGACATAACGGAAGGGGGGGACTCAGGGAAATGTCCCTGTTTGCAGATGATGGAAGTTAATGAGAAGAATAAAAACAGTCGAGGATCAGGCAGGACTACAAAAAAGACCTGGGACGCAAGCCTGGTCCAGTAACTGGCTCCTTGAATTTAACCCTGCCAAATGTAAAGTCATGAATATCGGGGAAGGGCAAAGAAGACCGCAGACAGAGTATAGTCTAGGGGGCCAAAGACTGCAAACCTCACTCAAAGAAAAGATCTTGGGGGGATTTTAAATGAGCACATCTCCT